>PISX010014676.1:0-52165 GCA_004024625.1 Mellivora capensis
TAATTCTACATTTTATTATGTTTTTATTTAAATTGCAATACGTATTGATTGTAGAATGAGCACATGCATAACTATGAAAAGGCAACCACACTAGGAAAAGCCTGCTGCCCTTACCAATGTGACTGAATTGCAGATCTAAAAACACGAGTAATTAAAGGACCCAGCTGCTGTGTTTCTTTGGGTATTCTAGTCAATTGACAATATTCTTCCAATTTTTTTTTTTTCAAGAATCTCAGCTAGAGAAATTCTTTTACTGGAAAAAATGATCAGACTAGGAATTTGGTACCTATAATACTGACTTAAAAGTTTTGTATGCACAGCTATGGACCCCCTTTGGATTCCTGGGTAAATCAATTAAAAATCAGGCAAATTAACAGGGAATGACTCAAACGTTTAACAAACCTTGGCAATATCTTAAAAACTTAAAGTTGTCTTCTAAAGATTTGGCTCTAGTAGTTGTAGGAAGACATAGCTAAATGAAAAGATTTTTAAGAAGATTTAATACCGAAGAAAAATATGCTAAGTACAGTCCCATGCACCATACACGGTGTAGCAGATACTATGCAGATTAACTCACTGAAGTCTCACATCAACCCTATGAGACAAGCGTTATTATGGTCCCCATTTTAAACAAAAAAGAGATATAAGACGGTAGGTAAATTGCCTGCATGACCACAGAATTCAAACTCAGGCTGTCTGTTTCTAGAATCAGTTTTCTTAAACACGAAGCTACCTTTTCCAGTTAAGTTTTATATCTTAACCAATTTAATAATGTCTTTATATTAAAGTTATTTATATTAAAGTTTATATTTGAATGGCCCTGTTTCTTTGTCAAATTCGCCTTAAGAATTAAGAAACTCCATAGAATTAAAACAAAACAAAACTGTGCAGCTTAATGTATTCTGATGAATTTGGGTGACTTGCAACCGTAGCATGTATTTATTCTTGCTGGCCACCCCCCCTCTTCCATTTTATTAATTTCCTACAGGAAATTGCAAGTTAATAGAAAAAGCAGCACTGGAACTGCCTCACATCCTATAGTTATTAATTAAAGCAAAATCTGGTTCAGTAATTTTGGATACTAAAAATATAGAGTTAAACAAAGCTGACTGCCTCTTGAAATGAAATTTCAACTTCAATAGTCTGTCTAAAAAATTTATGCATTAAAATCCACATCTTCCCTTTAAGAAATTCTCCACAAAATTTTTAGAGAATAAAGCAACTCAATATCTGACCGTTCCTCTCTAAGACTTCAGAAGGGAAAGGAATCCAAGAAACCCAAAATAAATTATTCGAGTTTAAATAAGTTTCTTTTAAAGGCAGTTAGTCACATCATTCTACTATATTCCCATCTAAAGGTTATTACCCACAATCAATAAAGCAAGAAAATGCATAAACTATCTTATTAATTTTATATAATGGTTAGTAAACCTTAAAATACTGTACTATAAAACTTTTAAATGTCTCGGATGGTTTTAGATTACACTGGATAATCTATCATTTTAAGTGGCATAAAGCGTTAGGTAAGTAGATATCATGCTGGGAAAATGCACGTAATTTCTGAATGTGAAAATCCATTCCACTGTAGAGTTTTCTTACACAATACAAGGTTGTTATTGGGTTGATTTTTAGAATCTAGGTCTTTAAAAGTCCCTATCTGACAAACATGCCAGCTCTGCCTTCAAGCCACAGGCTGCCTGTACGTAGATGCGTCATCCCCCTGCTGCTGAAGAAACGAGGATCCTGTTAAGTTAAATTTGCTTCTTGGCTCCATCAGAATATGTACAACTAAACTCCCTGATCATCTCTCAACACACCTTTAGCAAAGCAGAGGTAAGTAGGTGATGCCGCAGTGGAATGAAATAGGGAAAATAGTAGTAAATGTTTGATTAAGAACAGCTAAAACATGAGTGGTACAAACTTGCAGATTATATAACCATTGTTTTATGCATTTACGAAAATCAGGATCGTAAATGGTGAACAGAGAATGGACCTGTGGCAGTAGATAACTTCCACATACATAGAGAAGAATCATGACACTGTTTAAAAAAAAAAAAAGCAAGCACTATCTTGGAACTATTACAAGTTGCTTTCACAGGAGAGTGAAGTACCCAAAAATGACTTTAGATGCCATCTGCTGGGAGAGTTTCCCATGGTCAAGGGACTAGGATGGATCAAAGGGATTGTAGATAAGGCCGCAATGAATTGTTGGGCTAAATAACAAAGGAACATCCCTTTCTATCATTAGCAGGAAGATGGGTAATCTTTGAGCATGAATGTGTGCCCCCTTGAAAAAAAATACCTCCTAGATGTTCATATGTTTTCCTAAGATGCATACTGCCCTGAACTCCATCTTCATCCACCTAACCCACATATAAACCTACAGTTTGCAAATTATTCTTTAGATTTAACCTATACTTTGATAGACTAATCTATAAACTAATCTATGGTTACATTAACCTTCTTTAACATGAATTGAGATGTGTTCCCAAGGAGTTGTAGAAAATAAATTCTTTGCATATTAAATAATATTTTCAAGTGGACTCTCCTATAACTTTAATACATTTCCTATTGGTGGCATATGTAGGAGGGAGGAAACCACCTCCACTACATAATACCACAATGCACTCTGTGAATTGTGGCTTTCATTTTAGGGTTCTTGTGCCTCTGATGCTTGCAACATGCATGGATTCAAGTATTTTGTATGTCCTGGGGAGATGTTAGTCAAATGGACAATCAAGACAAATTAGCTTGAAAGACCATGCGTAAAAGTTAAGAGCCATGTAGGGAGTAGTAGGCAAACCTGGATTCAAGTTCTGGACCCCTTTTTAGTTGCTGTGAGTCTTGGGCAAGTCATTTAATTTTCTAACTTTCGTTTTTTCCTTCCTAAAGTAATGATAGCATTGGCTTCTATAAGAATTACAAAGATGATTATCCGACATGCCATTTTAGTCATTTCAGGCTGTTACAACAGAATACCATAAACTGAATGGCTTAAACAATTGACATTTATTTCTCACAGAAACTCTTTAGGCTGGGAGTCTAAGATCAGGGGGCCGACATGGTCAGGTTGCTGGTGAGGGCCCTCTTCCTGGTTTGCAGGTGGCCAGTTTCTCCCTGTGTCTTCACACAGCCCAGAAAGACCATCTCTCCTCTCTCTCTTCTTTAAGGACACTCCACCCTGGTGACCTAATTACCTCCCAAAGGCCCCATCTTCAAATATCATCACAACTAGGATTCCAACATATGAAAGACTGGAGGTGGGCACCAGTGTTCATTCACAGCACATGCTCACCACAGTACTTGGCCCATAGTAAAAACAAATTAAATTTCAGGTATTATGGACCTGACATCAATTATTAATTATATAAAAAAATGTATTTCACAGTTCATACACATCTCATTATATTTGTACCAGTTGGCAAAGCCACAACCCTAAGTACCAAGGAGATGTCCATAATCAGAGAAAAACACAAGATGTAAAAATGGGATAAGTGAATATGTATATAACAAAGTACACCTATTCTGGCTTTACTTTGGGAAGACTCTATTTATATGTCAATGATTATGGTTATTATTTCCATGAAAGAGGAAAAATACATGGAAAAGTGGTCTATACAGAAATCTCCTTGGGATTCTATCTGTAGTAAAGATTGTGTTTAATCAAAAATATGTGCAAAAAGGCCATTCATTTAAAATTTTTAAAAACCCTGTGACAAAAAAACAACAAAAGTCATGCCAGAGTAAAGCCCTTCCATATTTCTTTTTTTTTTTTTTTTTAAGATTTTATTTATTTATTTGACAGACAGAGATTACAAGTAGGCAAGAGAGGCAGGCAGGGAGAGAGAGGAGGAAGCAGGCTCTCCGTGGAGCAGAGAGCCCGGATGTGGGGCTCGATCCCAGGATCCTGGGATCATGACCTGAGCTGAAAGCAGAGGCTTTAACCCACTGAGCCACCCTGGCACCCCGGCCCTTCCATATTTCTAAGTGGACATTATATCTGAGGGAAATCTAAAAATAGAATGTAATTCTATTTATTCTTATTAACATTTTACATAGTGATGTTTTATCTGCAAGGTCACAGAAAATCATAAATGTAGTCTGTGTAAAAATGTAGTCCTTGCTCTTATTTCAACAATGGGTTAATTTACTTCGTTCTTTAATGACTTTTGGTAGATTCATGTCATTGCGATATATTGTATCTTTCGGGGGGAAAATGATGCACTATTTAAAAATATTAACATATAAATTTCATTGTAAGAGGATTAGGACCCAAGTAATCCTGCCAAATTAATTTAGGTAAGTATACTAGGTAAATAAATCAGCATCTTTTTACTTCTAGAAAGCACTCCAAGCAATTTCAAGTCATTAAAAATACTTTTAGCTGCAACATTTTGCCTTTTAGTGCAGTCTTAATGGTTACATGACAGCATTTCTACCACTGGCTATATGGCATTTATGTCCTGAGAGCAGCAGCATTTTAGAGAACTACAAAGAAAACTAAAATCAGGAGTAATTTTTGCACAAGTCTTAAAAATTTAAATCAAAAATGACATAATAGTTGCAAGCTTTTGTAAATTCTAATTTTATATATTCTTTTTGCTAAAAATTTAATGGGAGATGTGACTTTCCTAAAAAGACGTATAAATAGGTAACAAATTGCAAAGGAGTAAGTAGTCCCTGGACAGTGTTTTAGAAAAGTTTTACCAATTTTCTGATTTACTGATTTATGAACTAGTCTTACAGGCTTGTGACTTAATGTCTCTTAAGTCTACCAATGTCTCATATAGATGAATGTCATTATTTTCATCTCTATTTAAATTAAAAGCCAAGTCCCACAAGGCAAGTTAGTCAATTATTTTCATTTTATATTGCTATTATGAAATACTGCTTTTTAAAAAATGTATTTCTGGAGAATGAGAATTGTTCACCAACATATTTTCAAATGAATTTCAGGTGTCTGAATGCCAGAGAGAAAATAATGTAATCTCAAAATATAACTTCATATGAATTGTTTTTGTAATGATTTTATATTTTTTTCCAATAAGCTTTCTCTAACAAATATGATTCTTTTTTTCCTTTCTGTGCCTAGTATTATAAACTTTTGACAATTAGTATATTTTTTTCAAGGAAAAGCCTGATGAGTTTATAGACGCCATAGGATAAAGATGAGAGGCTTCTCTTTCCTGGACAGAATTAGACCTTTAGTTTCATTCCATAAGCCTGAGAGGAATGGCTTCAATCACTTCCCTGCTGAGTGGTGACTCCCTCAAAATACTGGGAAAATTGGCTTTTTTAAAGGCTGTTCATAAGACAAAGTTGAGTTCACTGCTTACCACCAGAAGAGAGACTGCTTTCTTAACACACTTTTAGATACCACCCAGAAAAGTGAGAGCAAGGTAGGATATTTAAGAGGTTTCCTTAGGGTGGAATTGAGGGTGGAGGTTCTGATTTAAGGCAGGTCCTTCACCAGGGGAGGGCCTGACTGTGGTTGCCTAAGGATTACTACATAATAATTTAGAATTGATGGACACACAGGGGAAGGGTTCAAAGTGAATTTTGGAGATTAAGCAATCATCTGATGTTATTTATTTAAAGTTGAGTAGTTTAATATTCCTTTAAATGGATTTTCAAAAAGTTCCTAAAAGGAACAAGAGTGTTATTTGCCAATTTTATCTTTCTGGGCAAGAGTTTCTTGGAATGCTAAAGTCATGTTTTCAGAAGGCAACTGGAAAGTGGTCACATTACTGTAAACTCAGAGCTATGTGGGTAGAGATCATCTTGGTTCTTAACCAATATAGTCCATGAACGATCTTCCATCCACATGTTAAATAATTAAAGAGTTTAGAAAGTGAACAGTGGTTAACCACATAATTTGAATTTCAAATATAATAATATTCCAACACTCTTATTGCAAATAAAGGGCAGAATGATTTACTAAACACAATTGGAACAATAATAATTCACTGAAATTTTAGAACTTTTTGTACCCAGATTTTATTCTCTATTTTTCTTACTGGCTTTTATTCTTGTTCTCCCTCATTTGTTTCCTCCACGGCAAAGCACCCTACCTCATCTTAAGGTTTTTTAAGTTGCCATAAAGACTGTAGTCCTTGAAGGATATGTATTTCCTTAAGGTCAAACAGTCAATCATTTAAAGTCAGACAAGAATGAACGAACCTACCACTCCCAGAAGTCTGAGCCATTAACTAATGGAAAACTCAGGGCATTAAAACAAGGGAGAAAGGGCTTACCCTTACCAGAGGTAAGGACGAGAGTAAGACTAGATAGATGGGAAAGCCTTAGGTTTGGGTGCCGACAATGACCAGAAAGACAGAAAGTCTGCCATCGTGATCAAAAGCTGGAAAATGGGGATGTGAACTTGCCTCTGAGGCTGGTGGTTCAGCAAAAGGCCTTTCACTTTCATAATTAAAGAAAATAGAAAGTCATTGTCTTAGTTCATCTCCTATAACAGAATACCACAGATTAGATGGTTTAAAGAACAGACATTTATTTATCACATCTCTGGAGGTTGGGAAGTCTGAGATCAGCATGCCAGCATGGTTGGGTTCTGGTGAGAACTTTCTTTCTGGCTTCTAGGAGGTAACCTTCTTACAGTGTCCTCATACGGAGGGGTAGAGAGGGCTGGGACTCTCTGATCTCTGATTTCTTCTTCTAAGGGCAATAATCCCACCATGAGGACTTCACCCTCATGACCTTATCTGAACCTAATTATCCCCCAAAGGTCACGCCTACTAATAGCATCACATGAGGGGTTAGGACTTTAACACTGGAGAAACACATTCAGTCCTTGAGAGCCATGGTAGGAGTCTCTGGTGTGAGAGGTGAGCAGGGAAGGAACAGAGATAAAGGACAAAGTTGGAAGCTTCTCTGTCCTGGGCAGAATCAGACTTCTGGGGCTAAGGAAAGAGAGACGGCAACGTTCATTACTTTTCTTCTTTGCTCCAAAAATGTCTTTCTCTTCCTTCTCTTTCTCTCTCCACTCTTCCCCCCAGCTCCCCCAATCTCTTTCTTCCCTTTACCAGTGAAATTATGAAGAGTATGGCAGGGGAGTCAGACAGGCTTTAATTCTTACCTAGGTCTCCCACATACTTAGCTGTACAATCTTAGGACAGGAACTTCTCTTCTCTTAGCATCAGATGCTTTAAAAACAGAATAAAAATATCAGTACCGACTACCTTATAGGCTACTGTAAGGATTAGAGATAAAGCATATAACCTGGCTGGTACAGTATCTGATATTTTAAAAATGGTACAATAGAACTCCGCCTAATGCAAACAGCGGTGTCTGCCATGGTCTGAATGTATGGGTCCCCTCCAAATTCGTATGCTGAAACCCTAAGTTCCAATGTGATGATATTGAGTATTAGGAGGCAAGGGGGGAGCCCTCATGAAGAGGATTAATGACTTTATAAAAGAGACCCCAGAGAGCTCTCCTGCCCCTTCTGCCATGTGAGAAAATGGCTCTCTATGAACCAGGAAGTGGGCCTTTGCCACAGGTGGAATCAGCCAGTGCCTTGATCTTGGACTCCCCAAACACCAGAACTGTAAGAAATAAACTTCTGTTGTGTATAAGCTGCTCAGTCTGTGGTATTCTGTTGTAGTTACTCAAATAGACCAAGACAGTGCTCAAGAACCCGAGCTGTGTACAATACGAGGTTGTGTCACAAGATTAACCGATTAACTGATTAAGTGACAGAGGTGAGCCAGGCCATCTGGGAGTTCAGAGTCTGATCCAAACTCCTCCTACTCTGGGCTGAAGTTTGGTGCCACCTAGTGGTAACAGTTCTAGCTTTAAAAAAAAAATTGATGGGTACACTGGACTTCCAGAATAGCAGCAGTGATTCCAGAAATCTCCTGGTTAGTGGATACACATTTTATTGGCCTGAAGCAGAGACTGGACTGGAAGAATACTGAGGACCTACTCCCCACCTTCCTGCTTCCTGAGATAGGATTATCCTAAATTTGCCCAGTCCAGCATCATCTTAGATTCCATGTCTCCTTCCTGAGGAACTTTGAATAAAGGGGATCAGGTAGATTACAATAGTCACTTGCTAATCATTCGATGTTTGAATTCAAGTTATTCTAATTTATATTATTGCTAGGTGGATTATAGCAGGCTTACTGCTTTATAAGTGATATTAATTGTATTAATATTAAATTCAACAAATACGTATTAATCGCATGTTTGGCGCAAAGGAAACGGATAAGTAGTATGAATGTAAAGATGGGTAAGGCAGAATCTCTGACTTGAAAGCTTAATATCCAGTGGGTAGAGAGATATTTAAATAAAATTGAAGCCAGGTGAGTACAGGCATACCTTGGGGATATCGTGGGTTTATTTTCAGATCATCATACTAAAGTGAATACTGAAAAGAAAGGGGGGGGGGGAATATTGTAATAAAGTGAATCAAATGTATTTTTCCAGTGATACAAAGTTATATTTATACTATATTGGAACCTATTAAGTATGCAATAGCATTATGTCTATAAAATAAGGTACATATATTAATTAAAATACTAATTATTATTTAAAAATGATAACCATCACCTGAGTCTTCAGCAAGTCATAATCTCTTTGCTGTGGAGGGTCTGGCCTTGATGTTGATGGCTGCTGATTGATCAGAGTAGTGGTTATTGAAAGTTGGGATGGCTGTGCAATTTCTTAAAATAATACTAAAGTTTGTCACATTGACTGGCTCTTTCTTTCAAGAAGGATTTCTGTACTTTGTGATGCTGGTTGATAGCATTTTACCCAGAATAGAATTTGTTTCAAAACTGGAGTCAGTCCTCTCAAAACCCTGCAGCTGCTTTATCAACTAAGTTTATGTAATATTCTAAATCTCGTGTTGTCATTTCAACAATCTTCACAGCATCTTCATCAGGGGTAGATTCCATCTCAAGAAACCACTTTGCTCATCTGTAAGAGGCAACTCCTCATCCATTTTATCATGAGATTGCAGGAATTCAGTCTCATTTTTATGCTCCTTCTAATTCTACTTCTCTTCCTATTTCTACTACGTCTGCAGTTACTTCCTCTACTGAAGTTTTCAACTCCTTAAAGTCATCCATGAGGGCTTGAATCAACTTTTTCTAAACACTTATTAATGTTGTTGGTTTTTTAAAAGATTTTATTTATTTATTTATTTGACAGAGAGATCACAAGTAGGCAGAGAGGCAGGCAGAGAGAGAGGAGGAAGCAGGCTCCCCGCTGAGCAGAGAGCCCAATGTAGGGCTCGATCCCAGGACCCTGGGATCACGACCTGAGCTGAAGGCAGAGGCTTTAACCCAATGAGCCACCCAGGCATCCCTAATGTTGATATTCTGACCTCTTTCCATGAACCACAAATGTTCCTAAAGGCATCTAGAACGGTAAATCCTTTCCAGAAGGTTTTCAAATGACTTTGCCCAGATCTATCACTACCTATGGCAGCCACAGCCTTACAAAATGTATCTCTTAAACAATAAAACTTGAAAGTCAAAACTATTCCTTTATTCATGGGCTAATACCCTTGGATGTTGTGTTAACAGACATGAAAACATTAATCTCATCGCATATCTCCATCAGAGCTCTTGGGTGACCAGGTACATTGCCAATGATACATATCATTCATATAGGATATAAAATCACATGTGTATATATGTATGATTTTACTTATTTATTTGAGAGAAAGAGATAGAGAGCATGTGCACGAGAGAGCAGGGATCGGGGGCAGAAGCAGATTCCCTGGGACCCCCAAGTGGGGCTCAATCCCAGGACCCTAAGACCATGAACTGAGCCAAAGGTGATGGTTAATCGACTGAGCCGCCCAGGTGCCCAAAAGAACAATAATATTTTGAAGGAATCTTTTTTTCCTGAGTAGTAGGTTTCAACAGTAAACTTTAAATACTCAGTGAACCAAAAAAGAAACAAAACAAAAAAATAAGCAAAAACCCTCAGTAAACCGTGTGGTAAACAGATCTGGGCTTTGTTGTTCTATTCATGGAGCACAGACAGCATATATTTAGCCCAATTCTTAAGGGCTCTAGGATTTTCAAAATGGTAAATGAGCATTCGTCTTAAAGTCACCAGCTATGTTAGCCCCTAACAAGAAAGTCAGCCTGTCTTCTGAAGCTTGAAGCCAGGCATTGACTTCTCCTCTAAAGCTATAAGAGTCCCAGATGGCATCTTCTAACATAAAGTTGTTTCATCTACACAGAAAATCTGTTGTTTGGTGTAGCCTTCATTCATTATCTTAGCTAGATCTTCTGGAAAACCTGCTGCAGCTTCTACATCAGCACTTGGTGCTTCACCTTGCATTTTTATGTTACAGAGAGAGTTTCTTTCCTTAAGCCGCATGAAACAATGTCTTCTAGCTTCCAACTTTTCTTCTACAGTTTCTCACCTCTCTGAGCCTTTATGAAACCGGAGAGTGTTAGGGCCTTGCTCTCAACTCGACTTTGGCTTAACAGAATGTTGGAGCTGGTTTGATCTTCTACCCAGACCACTAAAACTTTCATCATATCAGCAATAAGGTTGTTTTTCTCATTATTTGTGTGTTCACTGGAGCAGCACTTTTAATTTCCTTCAAGAACTCTCCTTTTCATTCGCAACTTAGCTAAATGTTTCACAGAGGAGGCCTTGCTTTTAGCCTCTCTTCACTTTTGACAGGCCTTCTTTACTAGGCTTAATCATTTTTCGCGTTTGATTTAAAGTGAGAGACGTGTAACTCTTCCTTTCACTTGAACACTCAGAGGCCACTGTAAGGTTACTAATTGGCCTGTTTTCAATATTGTTGTGTGTCAGGGAACACGGAAATCCAAGGAGAGGGGAAAGATGGGGAACAGCCAGTGGATGGAGCAGACAGAACACATACGTTTATCAAGTTTGTCATCTTATCTGGGTGCAGCTCAAGGCACCCCAAAATAATTACAATGGTAACATCAAAGATCACTGATCATAGATGACCATAATATAATGAAAAAGTCTGAAATATTGTGAGAATTATCACAATGTGACAAAGAGACACAAATGAGCAAATGTTGGAAAAATGGTGCCTGTAGACTTAAAGCCACAAAACTTTACTTTGTAAGAAACACAGTATCTGCAAAGCACAGGAAAACGAGGTATGCCTGAAGTTCATTCCCACCAGATAAGTCAGGAAACATTCCAGGAAGAGGGTGGCACTGGAACTGAGGTTTTGTCTATGAGTGAGTTTTCAACAGTGTGAAACTGGAAGAACACATTCCAGAATGAGTACAAGCAGTGCGGTGTCAACGTGATGCTGATGTTCCATTAGAAGAAATAACCAGACCTCTTATGGTATTTCAGAGATAACATATGGTCCTACACTTCCATATTTTGGTATGATGAGCGAAAGCCACATGGCTGGGTTTCTGAGTGAGAGGAACAGTCAGCTGTGTAAGGAAGATGGGCAGCAAGACAGGGGAGGCAGGGAGATTTCAAGCCAGGAGTTGGATATCCCTGTGCTCAGTGAGAGATGGCAGGAATCTCAACTGGGAGAATTAAACTGGGAAAGGAGATGAAATGGATTCCAGAAGCGAGGTTTACAATGTGGAGGAAGGCGGAGAATGAGGGGAGAAGAGAATGATGACCTGGGAAAGCTGACTTCATAAATGGAAAAGTGTGTAGCACTGACGGAAGAGAATCTGCATTTGCTCTTCCTTCTGTCTGCAGCAATGTCGCCCCAGTCTACCCACAAGGCTGGCTCCCTCACGGCCAGGTCTTCGCTTGAGTGCCGTCTCTCCAAATGTCCCCATTTTAAGTTGCAACCCCATTTCCTGTCCTATAATGAATACTCCAAATCCCACTCTTTTGTTTTATTAATTTATTGTCTACAAGACTTATCACTCTCTAACTGATACTGCATACATGCATACACATGCACACTCATTTTTAATATGTGTCTTCTGCTGGAACGTAAGTTTCATGATGCAGGGACTTTTTGCCTATTTTGTTCACTCTGTCCCATGTCAGTCTAGCAACTGGAACCACACATAGGGCCAAGTGTGTCTGTATCTCCACCAACCCCCTCTACCAACTGCCCCCCAGGTGCCTCCTGGAGCCATAAGAGCCACACTTGCCTGATGAGAATCCCAAGTGTACAGTTAAATAGTAAATAAAGAACACCATCCAGGTCAAAAGAGAGACCACAGAAGAAAGGGAAAAGTGCTACATTTTAGTGAGAATAAATGAATGAATGAACAAAGTTCCCAGGAATGATACAAACTAAAGCTTGTTCCTGCTAATAACAGGAACCAAGAGTCACTGTTGAAATATGACTGAAAGTCAGAATAAATGGTCAGTTTTTATTATTGTTATGTAATGCTTCATTTCAAACATCACTTGTTTCAATTTTCTTTCAATGTATTATGTTTCTTGGATTAGCTGTAAGATTTAGCATATACAGAATCTAATCCGCTTATCTATATTATGAAAATGAAGGAAATAGGCATAATTTTGATCACTTATGATTTTTGCTACTTAATGAGAACAAAGTTGTATATCTAACTAATATTCCTGTTATTAAATGTATGATTTCAAAATAAATCAATAGATTTGGTTCATGTTATCTGTAAATTGTATACAGAAGTTTCAACCCTTGTCAAAAAAACAAGTTCATTTTGTTGTACTTTTCCAGAAATAACCTTTGAAGGACAACTGGCAAAACTGCTTAAGACTCACCTCCCTCTCTGTAATAATGCTCAGAAGATTTTACCAATATCACTGATAATAACTAAGGCCTGGAATTATATAAGTTCTCGGCTTTTAACTTGGATAAGGTTGATTTAACAAGCATTTATTGAGTTCCTACCTCTATGTGTCAGATACTTTGTTAAGAACAGAGAATTAAAAGATGTAAAAAGTGGTTCCTTCCCCCACAGACTTCAGTCTAACAGGTAAGAAAGATAGGTCAAGTTAAGTATAATGTGAGCTCTTCCCTTCTCCTTTCTGAACAATTCAGTCCTAAAGCCATTAGGTGGGGAAGAGCATGGGAGATGCCCATGCCAGGGGGGAAAGGGAATTCACAGTGTTGTAGAACAGGCTGTTAGAGCCCCAGAGATGAGGAGGGACCTGAAAAGAAAGGCAGATGTGGAGTGAGGTGGGTACCCATAAGTGAGTGTGGCCTGAGCTGTCCCCAAGGGCAGAGACACAGACATCTCCGTGGAGACAGCCTAGCATGTGGTGTGAGTACCCCAGCTAGGGAGGTGTGGCCAAGCATGGGGATTCAGGTGCTGAGTGGGGTGAGAAGTGTGAGAAGTGTGTACCTGAGAGGTGGGCAGGGAGGGAGCTCATGGACTTGGAGTCCTGGTACAAGAGCGCGAGGAGAGAGTCCAGATCAAGTAGTAGTCGGCAAACGGTGTGAGAGCCTTAGCAGGATAAGGAAGGCATCCGTGGGCAGCATGGACCAGCTCGGCATGGGGTGCTGGAGACTGATTTGGTGGAGATGGGATTCTGCACTGGGGAGGGAACAGCCACTAAGATGGAAGGCTAATTATATAAAACAATGTTATTTTTTTAAAAAGTAAATATATTAAGGATAATGGAAGACAGGTTCATCACCTGGCTAGAGAAAGGAGTTATAACTATGGAAAGGGAATTAAACCCCATGACACTGAACTGGAATTATAGCTATTAGTGCAAATTCATAGTTTTCAATATAGAGAGAAAAGAATGCACATGCAAATGTATATAAATGTACATATATTTTCTAGCTCTGTGTACCCAGAGGTCTGGGAGCAGCAACACCTCAACAGCAAGGGCATGTCTAAGGCCAGATCTTGACTTCTACATAGCTTTCCCCACCGCAAGGCATGAGAACCTCATAGAGAAATGACTGGAGCAGAGAAAGAATAAGAAGGGACCAGAACAGCTTGTGCCAGAAAGCAAGGGAGTATTCAAAGAGCATGGAGACTCAGCAGAAGGACACAGAAGCCTTCCTAAAGAGGGTCTTGATGCCCAGATCTCAGGCAGTTTGAGCATCAACATCATAATAGTAATGGATTATTATTCAGTGAATAAAACAGGAAACTGTGCTACAGAAATAAGTAAATAACAAATAGACAGTCTGATGGATAATGTGAAATGTATGGCATTTCAGAGTACCTCCCATAAAATACTTATTAATTATAAAAAGAAAAAGAGTAATGGTATATTGGAGAAGCCCTGGAGAAACCACCTTAATAATTAAAGTGAACACCATCAGTAATGGAACAAATTGAAATTGTGCACATCTTGATAAGATGCAATGAGAAGAACACAGGATCACTTCTTAATATTGCTGCTATAAATTGCATTGCCTGAGTGTAATCATGAGGAAATGTGAGAAAATCCTAATTGAGGGACATCTGAAAATCCACTATAAAATAATTCTTCAAAAGTGTCAAGCTCATACAAGTCAAAAAAAGACTGAGAAACTATTTGAGACTGAGGAAGACCAAACACAAGGCATGATTCTAGACTCAATTCTCTTACAATAATTTTGCTGTACGGGATTGAGACAATTGAAACCTGAACGGGGTCTGAGGGCTGGATGGTGCTAATATGGTGATGTGAGTGTCCGTGTACTGATGACTATACTGTACTTGTGCAGGGAAATGTTATTTTCAGGAAATAGACACTGAAGTAATGGAGGGATTTCAGGTGACAACTTATTCTCAAATGGTGCAAGAAAAAAAGTTCTGACATGTAAATTTCATGTGAATTTTTATTGTTCTTTTTTTTTTTTTTTTGAAGCATAATGTGCCACAGGGCTGGAGTTTTCTTGCACATCCAGAGGAGGGCAAACACCCCTCTCAAATTGAAGTGGCCCACCTTCTTCAGGACTGCCTCATAAACTGTACATACTTGCCTAGTTGGTCAACACTAGAAGCCAATATTATAAGGAATTTCATTCTGATTTTGTCTTATTGTCCATCAATAAAGCTTTTTTCTAAATAGTTTTATTGAGATATAATTCATATACCACAAAATCCACTCTTTTAAAGTGCGTGTGCACAGTTCAGTGGTTTTTAGTATATTTACAGTTGTGCATCCATCATTTTAGGACACCTAATTTTAGGACATTTTTACCGTGTTGCTCCCCAAACCCATAACCATTCGCAGTCATTCCTCATTTCCACCACTAATTTTATTTTTAAAACTTATTCCACTCTCTATTGGTACAGGATATAGTGGCACATAGTAGGTAGTCAATAAATATTTGACAAATGAATTGCCAATAGGTGATTGATAATACATCTATTTATGATTGGCATCTTTATAATTATCTTTCACATTTCATTTGCTATTTTCCACATTTAATTTTAAAAAGTAGTCCTCAAGCATCTTATACTAAAAATAAATTAAGCTTTCAGCTTCTTCAAAGTTACTTTATAAAATCCATGGTAGTAGTATTATCTTTATTGTGGTCTAACAGAATATAGATAATGAGCTACTATTATATCAATATGTGTTGGAAAGTTTTGAGGTCACTTTTGCATAGATACAAATAATCAGCATACTTGAACTTACAATCTTTGCCAAATTGGCAATCTACTCTAAATTTCTATGATGATAGACTAAATAAAATTATTCAAATCCAGGATAACTTTATTACATGATTGAACTAGAGACAAACATATAAAAGAAGATATTTCCTCCAACATAACCTTATGACAAAAAAGTAGTGGAGTACAGATTATGAATAACCATAGAATTGTTTTTTTTTAATAAACTACACTTTATTTTCATTAAAGACTCAGCAAGACCTTCTTTTTCATGAACAATTCAATGCAAAACCCTTAAAAATTGTCAAATTATTATCTTGTGGTAATGGTAAAAAAAAAATTAAGCCTCTACTTTAAAGTATCTCCTTAAAATTTTAGTACTTATATGGGTGCAGACATTGATACAATTGCATTCTTACAAAAACCACTTATTTGTAAATGTTTGACAGTAATAAATCTCTCAAAGAACTGGATTAATCTGCTACAGAAAATATACTATCTCTAGAAAGAATGACTTTCATATAAAATAAATTTCTCAAACTGAAAAAAGATACTTCAATTACATTTTTTGAAGTATTGTTTTGTGTATGTTTTAGTCAATTTAAACTTCAATTATTAAGCATGGGGTATAATAATCTCAACCATCACTTAAAAATCTGTTTCTTAGGGGCGCCTGGGTGGCTCAGTGGGTTAAAGCCTCTGCCTTTGGCTCAGGTCATGATCCCAGGGTCCTGGGATTGAGCCCCGAATTGGGCTCTCTGCTCAGCAAGGAGCCTGCTTCCCTTCCTCTCTCTGTCTGCCTCTCTGCCTACTTGTGATCTCTGTCTGTCAAATAAATAAATAAAAATTTTAAAAAAAAATTTGTTTCTTAAAATGAAGAAATGCAAAAATAGTGAAGCTAATAAAGAAGAAAACTAAATGAAAATATCACATTTTTTTCTTATAAAAGTTTCCATATTTCTCCTTCACCAAAGGAGCTCCTAGACTATGTACGGATAATCTGTTGCTCCACAACTTTTGTTTCCAGTAAAATGCAGCCAATGGAGTGAGAAGGCAGAACACTGACAAATGCCTCAAGAGAAGTAAATTTAGATATATACTGTTACACTTACTGCATACTGCTTTGGATAGGTAAAATGGCAACATATTCTCAATGGAAGATTTAGAAGCTACACCTGATTTATGTTGATAGTGCAGTGATTGCAGAATCTAAGAATTCATTTTAGGGGCCAATGACACAGTGATTGCTGCTATTGTAGAAAGCAGATTATGGATGAATGGTACATCTAATTCTAACAACATTAAAAGAAAGTGAGCACTGTTCTCTAGACTCCATATTGTACAATAGAAAGGTGGACATTGTTCAACTGAAAATGCTATGAAGAGAATAATGGCTAACTTCTATCAGATGAAGAGGAAGGACACTTGCAAACAGGCAGAGGTCCCAATGATGATAAAGTTTCATTTGCATCACCTCTGATTACACATTTTGATTGTATACGAAATGATTGGGCACATTATCAAAATGAAATGAGATCATCTGTGAAGCAGAATGTTTGTTAGAATCCTTGGGATCAATCAGAATGGAAATTGTGGCTCATACATGCGATACGCCTAAGCAGAGCAAAGTCACTCTGAGGACTGGGCCAGAGAACAAAGACAGTTTGGCGATCAAGACGAGCCTGAGCGTTCCTGCTATTAGAACGGGTAACAGATATTGGAAACTCTGCAACCATTTAAGTCTGTTTCAGGCATGAAAGAAATGAAAGAAATTACATGTCATGTAATTTGTGCCCAATATCTGGCATTTGCAATCTGAGGGGTGAGTTATTTTCAGTAAAATTACATTACTTTCGTCAGTTGATTCTTACTTAAGTCAAAAGTGAAGATTGTCCTGTTTAGGGAATTGGGAAAGAATGTGAAAATCTAGCAAGGGTATATATCAGAGGTTGAAATGAATGCTAAACTAGGGAATAAAATCTGGGAGGGGGTGGAAGGTTGGGGTAAAATACATAAAGCCAAGGAAACTGGTGAAGAAAGAGGCAAGTTGCTTGGCTAAGGATGGATCTGAGGGTGCTCTGGAATAGGTCTAAAAATTCATCCGCACAAAGAATGCCAGGTATCATTGTTTTAACTATAATTAATAAATAAATTATATATTATTAGTACTGTGGGCATACATATAATGAAGAAATGCAAGGGAGTGATTACCAAGAAAGTTGGGAGAGGGAGAACACATGGGAGCCTCTTACTTAACCTGAGTGGTAGATGTTGGGTCGGTGGCTCCGGGAATGCAGGAGGAACAATAGAAATGACCGCCGGGGCCACCATCTTCCAGCCCCCTCCCCCCCTTCCTCAACTCTTGACTCTCCCACCAAAAGGATGTATGCCCAGGTCATGTCTCCATAGGTAACCTGATACCTATGCAGGAAACAGAAGTATCAGGACCCCCCACCCCATACCCTCCGATCACCAAATACCCTACCATATATGGATGTGAGCCCATGCCCTGCCTTAGCCCAATAAAAGACCCCCACCGACTCACTCCCAGTGAGACTTCCCCGACTCTGCTTTCCAGAGTCTCGGAACCTCGCCCGAGGGTGCCCACCTCCTCCTGGCACCACTTTCCTGGCTCCCCTTCTCCTGAGCCCTGAAACTTTGCCGGAGAGTGCCTTTAATAAATCTTGCCTTGTGCTTACCTCGCCTGGTGTCATGTTTATCTCGCCTATAAAACCTTACAGTAGATACACAAGTGTTTGTTTATCTAGTTGTTTTCTCTAAACTTACCTATGATTAACATATTGTCCTTTGTGAATGATCTTTCACAAATGAAATAAGAAAAAGTACACGGAAGATGATGAGTGTTATAGAGAAAAAGCAGGGAGGGGAGGTGACTAGAAGTGTATGGGCTTAAAGAAGGGGAAAATACAAATTTAAGTAGGCAGACCTGGCAGGGCCTGCCTACTTAAAAGGTGAAAAGGTGACAGTCGAGCACACCTTGAAGCAGGTGAAGGAGTGTGCTCTGGGGGTGGGAAAGGATTTCCAGGAAGAGGCAACAGGAAGGGAAAAGGTACTCAGACAGGAACATGTCACAGTATAGTTTCCCTAAAATTACCATGGTTGCTAGTAATCACCTGACAGATTGATTCTTAACTTTCATTGATGTCTTTGACTCCTTTGGGTTGCTTCATGTAAATCACACCGAGACTGTACTCAGTTAGGGGATGGCCAGAGTAAGAGAAAATGAGTCCAGTTGAAAACTAATGAAGTTTCTGCAGGAAACATGAAATATATATGAGGTGAGAAATGAGAGTAAACAAAATAGGTATCTTTTAATTTTTCCCATTTTAAGCTTTTTAAAACTAAGAAGAGAAGACAGGAGAAAAGGAATATAGTTAGAAAAGTAAATGAAATATTACCTTAAGCACAGAACTTCTAAAGACATATCCAGGTTAGGTCTCTCTGAAGCAACATACTCAGTTAAAAAAAAAAGTCAAGTTACAAGTTTTTACAGCTAAATGAGGCAGAATATTTCATTTTCCCTCCCTCTTTCCATCCTGGTGCCATTTTGAAATAATGCACCTCTGGTTGAATATACATTTAATTGAGCTATTGTGGTAGTTAACAAGACTGTCTTACACTACATTATAAGCAAGGGCTGCTTATTCTCTATCTGTTGTGTAATTAATGCCTCTAATCCCTCTTCTGTATTATCCCTCAATCATAGCTAATTTTAAAAATAACCTCCAGGTTATGTATTTATTTTGGATATTATTTTTTTTTTAACAAATTTTTTTTTTTAATTTCTTTTCAGTGTAACAGAATTCATTGTTTTTGCACCACACCCAGTGCTCCATGCAATACCGGCCCTCCTTAATACCCACCACCCGGCTCCCCCAACCTCCCCCCCACTTCAAAACCCTGAGGTTGTTTCTTTTCCAGATTTTAATCCTCAATTGTCCTGCAGTGTTTAAATTGCTCAACTGTAATAGCAGATTTGCATTTGTTTGGACTTTTACTTCAAGGTAAATTTTTTTCCACAGTCCTAGACATTTTGCCCTGGTGCACAAGGCAGGAGGTCCTGACTAAAGGAAATGACTGAAACAGACTAAGAGGACTGATGGGAAAATAGAGGGTAAGGCAAAGAACTTTAAAAAATAGGAAAAAAGAAAAAAAAGACAAAGGTATTTCTCCTAGTGAAATCATTAAATTTTTTTGGCATATTTGTTCTATTTTTGGGAACTCTTGACCTTAACTCCCTTAGCTCTCCAGGCTGCTACCTATGCACAACCCCCACCACTGGGTCCCCTTAGCAGCCGAGCTGGGGGCTGTGGGAGGAGCTCTGGACCCCTGTGATCACCAGCACCACTGCACAATTTGTGCCGGGTACACCAATTTGAAATGTGTCAGGAAAGGGAATGATTCAGGCTTTTTCATTTTTTTGACAGCAGATTTAATATTTTCAGGTATTCAGAGCACCAAACTCTCAAGTTTTATTTTCTTATTACCTGAGAACTAAATTTTTGACTTAGCTGTCCCCAGAAAACACATTTCCCCATTTCTATCCCTTCTCATTAACATGGAATCAGTAGTTTAAGTTTGGGTAACAAAGAACAAAGGGCACAGTCAGAAGCTTAATGGGGCATAAAACCTGCAGGAATTTCAACAACAAAACCTGTGAACCACAGGAAGCTTTCTGCTCAAAGTGAATTTGTTGAAACCTTGACTGGAGCTCTGTTAAGTCAAGAGGCTGGTCAGGTACCATGGAAAAACAGCCAAAACCAAAATGATGCTCTTCATAGGACCCTTTATATTACAACACGTGAAAAGGAGATGCTGATAACACATCATCAAAAATCACTACCCCAGATTCATTTCCCAATATATTAACTCCAGAAATCAAAGAACTTTGAAGATCATAGTGCTCTCGATGTGCTTAGAAGTTCAGGGGCAAGTTGTTTTTAACAAATTAGTATTGGCAATAGGAAAACTGCCCCAAAGGCAGCCCTTTGCCAGAGATGGAAAGACTCTGGCAGCCCTGGGAAAAGGTAGCTTATAGATCCAGGAAGACCTACTAGTTCCTGGTTGGTTTTAGTGCTTCTCATTAAGATATTGCCAGATGTAGTAAGTCTCTTATCACTTTCCAGAGACTGGTTTTCTGCTCAATAGACACTGCTGCCATCTTGGTGGGTACAATTTCCATTCTTCTAATTAGTTGTGGGCACTACTAATTGCTTTTCTAATTACCTGCTTGAGAATGCCAATTATCTCCTTGCCCCCCACATAAGCATATGCAATTGGCTAATTAGACCTTCAAGTAGGCAACTAGAAATATAACTAGCCATTTGAGAGAACAATTAGTTGTACCATCAATTTTGCACCCATAAAGGAAGCTTTGGTTTAATTTGTAATCTATAATGTGAAATGAAAACTGAACAGAGCTTGAGACTTTATAAAGGAATATGAATATTTACAGGAGGAGGAAATTTGAAATATGTAATTCAGGTAGGGAAAGATGTGCCTCTTTTTAAGAGATATCAATGAAATAGTCTCCCAATTTAAGAAACAATTCTATAGGGAAGTTCAGAGTGATTTCGACAGCTAGATTTGGTATTAAACCTAAAGTCAAAGGAAAGATACGTTACTCAAAATTCAGTATCAACTCAGAGGACGAGCTTAATCCATAGAACTACTAAGAAACATAATTACTATAAGTAAATCTAGTAAGTAAATCTGCTTTTGATGGGGTATGGTGTATCTCATATCTCCCAAGGGAAAATGTTATACACCTATATTAGTTTCCTGAGGTGACTATGATGAAGTTTTAGAATGTGAGTGAGGTTCGGTGGGGTAACGTCTGGAGCCAACAACCAAGAAAGAATTCTTGAGACATTTTTGGTGCAAAAGGGTGGTTTATTGAAGAATGGGGTCAGGACCCTTGGGCAGAAAGAGCTGCTGCTTTGGGGCTGTGAGGAGTGGTCCATTATATGCTTGCAAGTTGGGAGGGGGTCAGGGATGGTATAAGTCTCTAAGGAATTTTGGAAGGAAGGTTTCTAGAACCTTGAGAGGCTAGCTGTTGTTGGGGAAAAGGTTATTCATTACCAGTAATAAAACCTTTGTTATGAGACCCTTCAGATGTATATCAGTGGGCCATATGCTTGGGCAAGATTGTCAACACTATCTTGGAGGGTTTAGAGATAAAGGAAGTTTCCAAAGGAATTGTTAAAGTAGACTTACAGGATCCTGGTTGGGGGTAGAGGTCCTTCAGGCTAGGATTGCCTTTGCCCTTAGCAAAGCCTTAAGGTGGAGAATCCCTAGAGGAATGTCACTCTGCCTGTTTCAAGGGCTTATCAGCGGGTAAGGAAATTTAATAATTTTTTCTTCTGCCTCTGTTTCCCACATCAGCTATAACAAATTATCCAAATTTGATGGCTTAACTCAACAGATATCTATTTTCTCACAATTATGGAGACTGGAAGTCCAAAATCATTTTTCCTGGGCTGAAATCAAGGTATGGACAAGGCTAGGGACTTTATAGGAGGAGAGGCTCCTTGCCTCTTTCAGCTTCTGGCATCCCTTGGTTTGTGTCTGCCTTTCTCCAATTACTGCCTTTGCGGTCTCATTGCCTTCTCCTCTTCTGGTGTCAAATCTCCCTCTTCCACTCTTTGCTACTCAGACACTGGCAATCATATTCAGAGTCCACAAGGATAACCCAGGATAATCTCCCCACCCAAGATCATTAACCTAATCACATGTGAAAAGGCTCTTCTCCCAAATAAGATCACATTCACAGGTTTTGGGGATTAGGATGCAAATATTTGGAGGTGGTGGGTAGGGGAATGGTTTTTAGCCTATAACAATACCCCTATGAAACAGGTGATTGGAGCACATGTTCATCACGAACTTCAAGAAACAACGCTCCAGTTTATAACTAATATGAGATATAATTTCTAAATATAATATCCCTTGCATATGGATTGCTATGAAGATAAGACAAGTAAAATCTAACAAGTGTTTTGGTGAAAGAAGGGGCTTCGCTAAAACAAAAAGAAGGGTATTATTAAATAGGCTTCAAATGATAAAATAGACATATTTCCTAAGAGCCAAGTAAATAAAGAATAACATTTTTGAAACTAGCTGCATCATGTGAAAATAATTAAAGCTATAAGCATCAGCCTTAGCAGCCTGAATGGGTAAAGCTCACATATATTGATGCTGTAAATCTCTAATCTCAAGAGCTTAGAAAGTACAATGAATTTATAGTCTTAGATATCATTCTTTTCCTAAAGAATGACCTTCAGTTACAAACAAGGTACAAGACTATTGAATATAAAGACACTTTGAAAATCACTAGCAGCTTACACATTGACTTTGCCATTGATTGATATGTTAAAGTAACAAATCCCAGGCTGGGTAACCATGGCAGACCATGTTTTAAATATCAATTCAGAGAATTAGTTAAAGAACCCTTGATATTTTCAACTTCAACAAGTAATTAACTACGAACAAAAACAAAGATTATTACTTAACCACAGTAAGTATCAGACATATTTATCCAATGAATTAAAAACAATGTTTCACTGTTTCTCACCTCACCTTGGCAAAATTCCCATCTCCAGATAAACATAACATTCAGATTTCTCAAGATATTGCCATCAGTATATCTGTCAGTTTAAAGGTTTAACATTTAAGAAACAGAGTTTGAAAAGAAACAGAGGATTAGGATGCAGACAGTAGGTCAGATGAATAAGCTGTCACCATAGGAACTTAATATTAGCAGGGTCAACCATAAGAGAGCTGAAGGAGAATCGGGGATCTATAAGAACCTGTAATGAGATGAACAGTGTGTCTCTCCAAAATTCATGTCCACCAAGAACCTCAGAATATGAACTCATTTGGGAAGAGGGTTTTGTAGATGCAATTAGTTAAAATGAGTTCATATTGGGTTAGGATGGGCTCTAAATCCAACAAACAGTGTCCTTAAAGGCCATATGAAGACACACAGGGAAGAAAGAAACTCATGTGATGACAAAGGCAGAGATGGGATTGATAAAGCTACAAATCAAGAAGTGGTGAGGATTATTGGAAGCCAGCAGAAGCTAGGAGAGAAGCAGGGAAGTATTCTTTTCTAGAGCCTTGACAGTGAGCCTGGTCCTGCCAGCACCTTAATTTTGGACTTCTGGCTTCCAGAACTGTGATAAAGAGAGATTAAATTTCTTTTGTTTTAAACCATCCAGTCTATGGTAATTTGTTAATGGCAGCCCTAGGAAACTGATACAGATTTTGGCGCCAGGAAGTGAGGTGCTTCTATAATATACACCTACAGATCTGCAAATGAGGGGCACCTGGGTGGCTCAGTCAGTTAAATGTCTGCCTTTGGTGGGGCCTGGGGTCTCAGGTCCTGGGAACGAGCCCTTCATTGGGCTCCTTGCTCAGTGGGAAGCCTGCTTCTCCCTCTCCCTCTGCCTACCGTTCCCCGTGCTTGTGCTTTCGGTCTCGTTGTCACTCTCTGTCAAATAAATAAATAAAACCTTTAAAAAAAAGTTATTTGCTTAAAAAAAAAACTGCAAAGGATTTTGCTACTGGGTAATGGGTAGAAGTTGGAAGAATTTTGAGGCACTTGATAGAAAGACTAGATTTCCTTGAAAAGACTGTTGGTAGAAATATGGATACTATGGATACTATCTCATTCTCATGAGAGCTCAGAAAGAAGTGAAGGGAGCTGTAGAGGAAGGTTCTATTGTCTTAGAGAATAACATATATTGTCATTAACAGAATGTTGCTATATGTCCACAATAGCCAAACTGTGGAAGGAGCTGAGATGTCCTTCAACGGATGAATGAATAAAGAAGATGTGGTCCATATATACAATGGAATATTACCCAGCCATCAGAAGGGATGAATACCTACCATTTGCATCGACGTGCATGGAACTGGAGGGGATTATGCTAAGTGAAATAAGTGAGGCATCAAAAACTAATGTACTATATGTTGGCTAACTGAACATAATAAAAAAAAATCTTAACATTAAAGGTGTTTCTGGTGAGGTCTCAGATGAAAATAAGGATAATAAGAAAGTGGAGTAAAGGCAAAGTATAGAAGGTATGCCTGATTTCTTCATACTGCTTATAGTAAAGTGTGAGAAGAAAGAGATAAACTAGGGCAAAGACTGTGATAAACAAAAAAGAACCAGAACTGTGTAGAGAGTACAAATATTGTAGCTGGACCACATTTTGTTGAAGAAATTAGTATCTGACTCATGGATCCAATCAACCAATCTCAGCAGAAGCCAGCAGAGATGGGATTGATGGGGTTATCTAGGAAAGATATGTGGAGACCATCTTGTGATGGGGTGGATGAACTCCCTGTATTGCACAGGAGACCAACAAGATTTTTGAGAAATTTATACCAACAGGAACACTGCCACAGCTTAGATAGAAAGGTACAGAGATGGGAGGAAATGAAGAATGACTCTGGTGGCAGAGCCACAGATGCAGAAACCAGAAGGGGCCACCATGGGTCCCAACAATAGAGCAGTGAGCCAATAAGGATTATTTTCAGGCCTTGGAATCTAATAGAACTTGCCTTTCTGGGTTTCAGATTTGTTTGAAACAATGATCCATTTATCCCTTCCATTTTCTTCCTTTCAGAATGGGAATATCTATCTTGTTCCTGTCCCATCATTCTATTCTGGAATCAGATAACTTGTTTTCCAGTTTCACAAATCCACAAATAGAGAGGAATTTTGCTCTAAGATGGATTATACCCACCTATACCTGATTTACATGCTGAGATTTGAAACTTTTCAAGTTGATATTTAGATGAGAACTTGGATTTAAAGTTAATGCTGGAATGAGTTAAGACTCTGGGGATGTTGAAATGGAGTGAATATATTTTTCACATAAGATGATATGAATTTCAGGGGACCACAGGGTAATTGTACTGGGGTGAATAGTCATCAAATTTATGTCCTCCCCAAACCTCAGAATGTGACCTTTCTTGGAAAAAGGGTCTTTCCAGATATAATTAGTTAAGAGGAGAAATAACTGGATTAAGATGTGGGCCTGCTTAAATCCAGTGACTGGTATCTTTGTCAGAAGGCCATGTGAAGACTATGGCAGAAACTGGAGTAATGCAGCTATAAGTCAAGGAACACAAATGTTCCAGGCAACCACCAGAAGCTAGGGAAAAGGAATAAAATTGTTTCTCTTTCAGAGCCTTCAGAAGGGACCAATTCTTCCAGCTTCCAGAGCTGGCAGATAATACATTTCTATTGTTTTAAGTCCCCCAGTTTGTGGTAATCTGTCATGGAAGTCCTAGGAAACGAATCCTGAACTCATTTTGCAATTAACATACACCTTACTCATTTGTCAGTCCTGAGTTTAGGACCATCTCCTGTAAGAAGTCTTGTCTAATTCTACTGCTCCATGAACCTTGGGCATACCTTTATCACAGGACTTATCTCGCTGTGTTGACATTATCTCTTCATATGATATTTCCTCCATAGTGGTCTATGGATTTGAAGGCAGGGCTTAGGTCTTTCCCTATTTGTATCCCCAACATCTAGGACTATGCCTGGCACAAATAAAAAATCTTAACAATCCTAATAGTTAATAGGTGGTGTGTGATTATATAGTCTCCTATAAGTTCCACACAACCACATAAAGTGTACTTTTCTGATTTTACAGAAAAGGAAACAGGTTCAGGGAAGTTAATTTCTTGCTTTAGCTCACAAAGCAAATAAGACAAAACTAGGTCTTCAATACAGTTCTGACTCTAAATTATTTCATACTTGTCTCTTGATACTATCTGACATAAGGGATTCCTGCTAACCACCTGTAAGTAATTCACTTACAAGAACTAGAGGAAGAGTAACTGCTCTATGAGCTGAAATAAAATTGTTTGAATGTTAAAGTCCAAAGATGACCCGTAGGTTGTCTTAATATCTTTCATTTGTAGGTATATATTCTCTATATATAATATGATATGATATATGTATTTCACATCTTCCTTTTTTTTTTTTTTAAAGAAAGCACAGCTTTAAAGATTTTATTTATTTATTTGAGAGAGAGAGAGCAAGAGAGAGCATGAGAGGGGAGAAAGTCAGAGGGAGAAGCAGATTCTCCATGGAGCTGGGAGCCCGATGCAGGACTTGATGCTGGGACTCCGGGATCATGACCTGAGCTGAAGGCAGTTGCTTAACCAACTGAGCCACCTAGGTGCCCTCACATCTTCTTTATACATTTATTCATTGAAGGACACATTGTCATTTCCTATCTTGGCTATTGTGAGTAAAGCCGCATTGAGCTGGGAGGGGAGGCAATGGTGGTAGGGGTGCATCTGTCTTTTCAAGTTAATGTTTTCTGTTCCTTTGGATTCAGAATTGGGATTACTGGGGGCGCCTGGGTGGCTCAGTGGGTTAAAGCCTCTGCCTTCGGCTCAGGTCAGGATCCCAGGATCCCAGGGTCCTGGGATCAAGCCCCGAATCGGGTTCTCTGCTCAGCAGGGAGCCTGCTTCCCTTCCTCTCTCTCTGCCTGCCTCTCTGCCTACCTGTGATCTCTGTCAAATGAATAATAAAATCTTTAAAAAAAAAAAAAAAAGAATTGGGATTACTGGATCATATAGTAGCTCTATTTTTAATTTTTTGAGAAACCTCCATACTGTTTTCCAAAGTGGCTGCAGGAGTTTACATTTCTACCAGCAGTACACAAGGATTCCCTTTCGTCCACCTCCTTGCCAAGACCTATCTCTTGTCTTTTTGATGACAGCCATGCTAACAGGAATGAGGTGATATCTCATTAAGGTTTTGGTTTGAATTTCCCTGAGGATTAGTGAGGCTGAGCACCCTTTCATGTACCTGTTGGGCATTTATATGTCTTCTTTGGAAAGATGTTTATTCAGTTCCTCTTTCCAATTTTCAATCAGATAGGTTTTTGGGGGAGGGCGGGTTATTTTGATGTTGAGCTGTTTGAGTTCTTTATTATATTTAATATAACATGTGTATTATATTTATATATAAAATTATATAAAGTTATATATAAATTATATAAAGTTATATATAAAACCTTAACTTATCAGATATATAATTTGCAAATATTTTCTCAAATTCCATAGGCTGCCTTTTCATTTTGTTGATTGTTTCCTTCACTGTGTAGTAGCTTTTTAGTTTGAGGTAATCCCACTTAGTTTATTTTTGCTTTTTGCCTTTGCGTTGGTGTCAAATTAAAAAGAAAAATCATTGCCAAGACTAATTAATGCTAAGGAGCTTACCCCCCTATGTTTTCTTCTAGGAGTTTTAGAGCTTCAGGTCTTACATTCAAGTTTTTTGTCTACTTTGAATTGATTTTGTGTAAGGTGTAAGGGGTTCAGTTCCATTCTTTTGCATGTGGCAGTTCAGTTTTCCCAATATCATTTGTGGAAAAGACTATTCTTTACCATTTATAATTATATCAAAAGAAATGACATCAAAAAATCCATTTATAATTACACTCAAAAGAATAAAATACTTAGGAATAAATTTAACCCAGGAGGGGAATGATCTGCACACTGACCAAAGTAAGATATAGATACTGCAGATGACACAAATAAATGGGAAGATACTCCATGCTCATATATTAGAAGAATTAATATTGTTAAAATATCCATACTACCCAAAGTAATCTACAGATGGTACTACTATGAACAATTTTTTTACATATGTCTTTGATGAACAACTATATTTGTTTCTGTTGGGCTTGTATCTGAGAGGAGAATTGCTTGGTCATGGGTATGTATAAGTTTATCTTTAAAATGTTTGACCTATTTTTCCAAATAGTCGTACCAATTTATACTCCCAAAGCAATGTATGAGTGCTATGGTTGTTTTCATATCCTAGCAAGATTTGGTGACGTCTTTGTTTAATTCTAGCCATTTGTGTAGATAGGTAATGGTGTTGCACCGTAGTTTTAATTTGCATTCCCAGTAACTAATGAAGTTGAGCACCTTTACATAAGTTTATTAGTCATTTGGATATCCTTTTATGAAGTTCCTGCTCAAATGTTTTGCTCTTTTTTCTACTGAGCTGATAGCATCTCTTCTTATTAATTTGTAGGAATGCTTTATATACAATGAAGAATGAGTCCTTTCTAAAGACACTTTTGTAGGAAATACCTTGTCCCATTACATAGGTTATATTTTCACTCTTTTAACGGTACTGTTGGATGAAAGAAGTTCTTAATATAGTTTAATATACCAAATTTTCCATCATGGCTACTAATTTTTATTGCATGTTTAAGGAAGCATGAAATATCTCCAAGTCACGAACCTATTTTGCTTTCCTTTAGAAACTTTGTTTTATTTTTACATTGTAGATCTGTAGTCCATCTGATTTTAACTTCTGTGAGATGGGAATCCTAATAACTTTTTTCTTATAAGGATATCCAATTGATCTAGCATGATTTATTGAAAAGACCATTCTTTTTTCGCTGAAATGCAATGCCACCTTTGTCATGTATCATACCACACTTTCCACTATCTGATCTATTTTTCTATCCTGGCACCAATTCCAGTTGGCTTAGTTATTACAGCTTTATAATAGGTCTCGATATCTGGTAGCATATAGTTTTCTTCTTTGGATATTCCTTGCCTTTTGACTTCCATAAATATTTTAGAATCAGTTTGTCAATTTCTACAAAAAATGTCTCTAGGATTTTTATTGGAAATACACTGAATCTATTTTCAATCCAGGGAGAAACGACATCACCATAATACCACGTTTCTGATTTTCAAATATGGTCTATCATTCTGTTTACTATGACATCTTCAGTTCTCTCAATAATGTTTAGTTTTCACTGTAGAGGCCTTACACACTTCTTGTGTTATACTTGTTCTTAGGAATTTAATAGTTTTGATGTTATTGTAAATGGTAAAATTTTTATACTTCATATTGTATTGATTGCTATTTTTTTTTTAAGATTTTTTAAAAATTTATTTGACAGACAGAGATCACAAATAGGCAGAGAGGCAGGCAGAGAGAGAGAGGAAGCAGGCTCCCTGCAAGCAGAGAGCCCGATGTGGGGCTCGATCCCAGGACCCTGAGATCATGACCTGAGCGGAAGGCAGAGGCTTTAACCCACTGAGCCACCCAGGTGCTCCTTGATTGCTATTTCAATTTCATTCTAAAATCATAGAGTATCAGGCTTGAAATATCCCTTAGAGGCCAAGAGAAAATAGCTAGTGAGTGACATATTTTGAGCATATGTTCTAAGGATAGAGTCTTGATGAGTGGACAAAATATATCCTCCAGAAGTTAGTGGTATCTTTGTTCAATTTCCACCTTCATTACTAGAGAAAACCAGTGGCTCTCTGATTCTTAATTTTCTTCTTTATAATATGGTGTTATCATGGTTACTAAATATAATTATGCAAAGTACCTAGAACTCTGTATATGTAACAAATAGCAATTGTTATTCAGATCATAGGGATGATACTTTTTTTCTTTTCCTTTTCAATATATTGTGTTATTTCTTCTGGCTCTTCTTTTTTCACTACCTCCTTAATGAAAAAATTTTAAAAATATAATCTAGCGTCGCACTTTCAACTACTTATTACTACTGTTATTTATAGCCTGACTTATTCCTTAATATATTTGAAATAACTAACAATAAAACTCACATGTATACCATTTAAGAATAAAGCCTAAATAGGTCAAGTAGGGCTATCGCTCTCCTAAGATTTTATGGTAAGATGGTTAATGTCCTTGATCATTAAATATAGTTCTGAAATTCCTAGTAGCCAAGACCAGAAGGGATCTTCACTGACAGACACAGGAAGCATAAGAATTCTTGGGAAAAAGATTACCATTTTCTAAGAACACAGTTACAAAAAAGACGTATCATGTCTGTATAAAAAACAATGTATTTGCTAGTTTTATGACTACTTTGACATTTTCTTTCTGGATTGTACTAATTCTAAAGGAATGCCAAAGCAGAACATTACCCTGTAAATCAGGAGAATGTTTCTTTAGGAAGTTACATTCTAATGTACTCAATTTAAACTATATTTTGATATTTGAATTTATTTAGTATAAACAATTATTTTATCAGTTATATATATTATATAAATATATCCGTTGCAGTGATATTATATTTAAAAATAAGAGGAGTCTGCTTAAAATTTTTCTTATACTTTGCTTTCAAGTATCAATAATCTCAACTGTAATATTGGCAGGAGCTTAAAGAAAGACGAATCAAGATGGAGATTTCTAGCAGACACCCATGACTGTACATATTCTGAGTATTATTTGGCTTAAAATCCATATGACTTAGAGACCAAACATGTGGCTCATACTATAGATACTCAGTTATAAATATTGTAGCCCTTAGGCATTCCAATAGTCTTAGTTGCCACCTCTCAGCAGATGACTCCCGAGCCTAGATCTTTATCCTAACTTCTCGGCTGAGCTACATCCATGCTCACATTTCCAATGTTGATATTACTATTTAGCTGTTCTACCAGTAACTCATATTTAACATGTATAAAATTAAACTCGTTCTCAAATCTGCTCTTTTCTCTCTCTGATTTCAATTTCTATTAAAAGAAACCTCAAAACCTCAGGTGCTAAGCTTAGATCTGAGAAACTTCTCTAATTGTTTCCATCCCATGCAGTGATATACAAAGATCGGAGGCAGTGGGAGCAATCTTCTCTGGGTGCAGGCAATAAAGAGGGCATTGCCTATAGAGAATTGAAAACAACAATAAAACTGACTAAAAATGGGTAGGGTTTTTATTATTACCAATTACTGGAAATTTTAACCATGTCAGTCTCCCACGTTCCACTTTGGTACACTCTGCTGTCCCTATGCTCTTGAAGTTGAATAAGTTATAAAGTTATGTCCTTTTATCCTCTGAGATAACTCTTTCTAACTTTTCTAACCCTAGCCTCGGGCTCTCATTGCTTTATGGTCATTTTGCACTTAGACTTTTCTTCTTCCAGTTCATCTTATACAGGCTACCAGAGTAAAAACAAATAACAATTTCTGAACATTTCATTCTTTAGCACATAATCTCTTTAGCACATAATAGCTCCCTGTTGCCAACAGAATAAAGTTCAAAACTTAGTTTGGTACTCAAGGCCTTGGTGATCTCCCTCCTTTTCCCCCTCCCTCTCTCCATACTTTCTTCCAGAAAGAACCATGTACTCTACTTCACGTATATGCTTTACCTCTGGAACTTAGTTCACTCCTATTCTTTACCTTACTTCTTCACGGCATCTCTGTCTACATTCTACTCATTCTTCTTCAAAGACCAACTCACTGTTAACTTCTTACATGAGTATCTTCCTTATGTCAACTTCAAGAAAATTCTCTGTGTTTGCTTAGTATTTTAACTGTTCTCCTTTATGGTGTTTGCTTTTTTATACTTCGTATATCACAGATTTTTGTCTTAGTTCTCATAGACTATAAGCTTCAACTACCTTGGCATACACTTAGCATTTAATAATACTTCTATTTACTGTCACTCATAAACTCCTTGGAGTTAGGGCCAAATCTCATTCATATGAGCCCCGAGCAATCATCCCAATTCTTTACATGAACCAGACTCTCTTCTTGAAATGAAGGAAGTATATAATATTCAGTTTCTAATCATGTGATTGTTGTTAAATATTCTGTTCTTGTTCTTCCCTCCTGCTCATAATTCCCAAGGAAAGGCCTGCCCTGAACAATACTATCTATTCAATTGCATTTTGCCTCCCATCAAAACCACATGTTCTCAATAGTTTCTTTCATGTTCCAAAGGGTTTAAATAGGCACAGAATCCCCAGAACTTTTACTTCAAGGCTATTATGAATTTTTCCCTTTTATGAACTCTCAGCACATATTATTTATATCACTCATTTGGTTCTTAATCATATATTTCTTTGTTACACGTCTTATATTTTTAACTCATGCATTGTTCTTTTTTTCCCAAGGGCTGGATATTTTTTCCTAGCCACAATGAAATTCTTTTGTGGATGAGGACCTTGTAAAAGCTCCATTTTCCTCCCCAACATCTAACACAGGGCTTTTTTTTTTGAATGAAATGTTTTGTTGAAAATATGTTGGCTAGAAATTTATATTAGATATCTCCTTCTCTCTTGTTAGTAGAGTTAAATTTAAATTTGGTAAAATTAATGTTGAAATACATCAAATGCCATGGAATTTATGTCATTAATTTTCCTTAATCTTATAGGATTATTGTTGAATTTGGAATTACAGAAAATATTTACTTAGCAAGAACTTTACATGTCTTTGCATAACATTAAAGTCAAAATTCCTATAAATCTTTTGAATTTAGAAAGTTTTTAAAAGGAAATTAATATGTATAAATTATTTTATGTTATTCAGTTAATAGCAGATATCAAAACTAGTAACAATTAAAAAAAACAATAACTTCTGCTCTTTGAATGTTTGCTGGTTTTCAGACCAGCATATATATATATATATATATATATATCTGGCATAAATATATGCCAGACTTGGCATATATTTAATTCTTACACATTCAGTAGATGGTAGGTGTTATTACACTCCTGTTATGGATGATAAAATGAGAGCTTAGTGATTAGTTTAACATCGCCAGGGTCAAACAGACACTGTGTAAAAATAGGGATTCTACTCTTGGTCTGTCTGACTATAAATCTTGTGTTCAAAAAGGTAGGTTGACTGCCTTTCCAACAAGAAAAAGGATTGTTCCCCTTTTCTATTGATGAATCCTTTTCCCAACTACAATTCATTATGAAAATATTCAAGCATGCAGAAAGGTTGGAAGAATTGTCTAGTAACCACCATATATTTGCACTCCAATTCTACAAATCTTAACATTTTGCTTTATTTGCTTTATCACAGCTTTATCAAATGGATCTACCCATTTGTCCATTTATCAATCCATTTCTTTTGAAACATGTCAAAATAAGTTGCGGACATCAATAGATTTCATTGTCAAAACTTTCATATGTATTATTTATCAATGTTCATGCTTATTTGTTCTGAGTAGCGTTTTAATTCAATCAAATGGAATTTTTCTTAATTGCATAGATTTGCAAAAATTTCTTAGAAACATTTTTCGTCATGTGGCAATTCAACATATCTTTCAAAAATCTGTATTTGTGTCATAGGGAATGTGATGCGCAAGTGCTGGTTCTCACATTTCTTTAAATGAGGCAAGCATTCTACTACCTATGTCAATTTAAAGCTGGTAGTCAAGTCTGAAAATGATAGCTCCTTTATGTTGTCTCTAGCTAGGTCCTTTGATATACATATACATGGAAAAAAAAATGTCAGTGATGTCTATGATGCTTCCTGTGGCAGTTATAATTCAAGATCCTAAATAACAAAACAATTCGTGTGTTCCAAAGTTTTCCTAAGTCTCTGACAATTATGCACATATATGCACAAGACCACTCCAAATGGCTGTGATAACTTATTTGCTTAATGATATTTGCCCATGAAGTCATATTTAAGCTTTTAGCCTCTTAAGATCTCCTGAGAGTGTTCTTGGAGTTTTATGGGGGTATTGAGATAAACAAAAGTGATCCACATATTCTTAAAGCTCTTTCACAGTGCCGATTCCTACAAGGGCCTGGGTTTTTGGTAGTCTCTATCCAACCATGAAGATAGTTGTGGAAGTAGCTGTGAGAGGTTGGTACTTTTTAAAAATGCTGTTGTTGGTTTTATTCATTAGGATTCCTAGGTAAGTGACCTGTCTCAGGGTTTCTGTACTGACACTAATGGTTGCTGGGATAGGACATCTTCCCAGTTGCTATGCTCACTTAAGGTTATAGTGGGCAAATCCTTAGTTACTTTTTTTATAAGATGGGTCAGAGAAGACACTCCCACCAGTACTGACTGAGTAGCTCAGATTAGAACATTCTGAGTCTTATTCATTCACCATTCACAATTTTTCTCTTTTATACTCTTGCCATTTCAGCAAAAGTTACAGAAAACAAAAAAGTGTCATTTGGAGTATTAGTTCTCAGTGATTAGAGACTCTAACAGTGGCTAGAGACTCAAGAGACTTGATAGGAGTGCTTATTAAACTGAAGAATTCAGGGGCTTACTGAGATTAGCTAATTCAAAGTGTCAGAGGGGACTGGGCCTGAGAATCTTCCTTTTAACAAGTATTTCCCTCGTAAATGTGAAAAACTATAATTTGAGAACCACTGATTAGAACAGGCTTCTCCTAGAGAGAAAAATCTTACAGGTAACCTCCAGTTATAATGTAATAAAAATACAGATAACTGAATGACTTACAGTTCAAACCTTATTTGAACAAAATCCAGGGGATAACTAAGCTATTTGGAAATATTTAAATTTTGTTCTTGATAAAATTTCCACTTTGCAAAAAGTGACCTTAACGCTATGGAGTAAATCTTCTCTCCCTATCTACAAGCGCTCTGATCTCAATAGGATAAACATATGACATTTTTCAAACCTACTTAATTTTTATAACATTTCTAGAGAGTTGTATTTGTTGCATTGTTATAATGGGTTTTTGGGGGGCACCTGGGTGGCTCAGTAGGTTGGGCCTATGCCTTCGGCTTGGGTCATGGTCCCAGGGTCCTGGGATGGAGCCCTGCAACAGGCTCCCCGCTCAGCAGGGAGCCTGCTTCCCCCTCTCTCTCTGCCTGCCTCTCTGCCTACTTGTGATCTCTGTCTGTCAAATAAATTTTTTAAAAAATCTTTATAATTTTTTGTTTTGTTTTGTTTTGTTTTGCTTTTGCTGGTAAGTACCTGACAAGCTTCTGGCAAAAGTGATCATGAGATCACGAGATAAAAAGGACTAGAATCATACAGTCATTTCTATTTGATGGTAAAAGAAAATGTAGTAATGTAATCCTTTCTTATCTGTAATGTAAAGAGCATCTAGTCTGGAACCTTCATTAAGAGTGAATATTTAATCAATGGGCAAATTCAACTACATTGTTCAATGTATTGCTAGGCTCCATGGAGAACTGCACAGAAATACAAGACTTGTTAAAAGCCTTTCAGAATATCACAGACTTTTGAGAGAGGTGTGATGTGGATAAAAAGAAATAGGAAACAAAGAAGTCCATATGTTCCACCAGTGCCACACAAGTATGGGAGATGGGGAAAGGAATATCAGCTGCTATGATTAAGAATGGTTTCACAAAAGTTTGAAGTTGGCCTTTAGAGGTAAGTCAGACTTTCAGAAGAATAAGAAAAAGTCAAGGTTGAGAGGCATATCCAGTTTAAATATGGTTAAGAACAGAGGTTTGATCTGGAATCACAGAGGGAGACAAGGTTGAAAAGTATAAATGGCACTTGATTTCAGAAGCAATGCCAGATTAAGGAGTTTGAGTTTTACTAGGAGATTCTGATGAGCCCTCTGGGAGGTTTGGAATAAGATCATGATTGAATGTGAGTGGGGGAATGGTTTAATTAGGTGATGCGGATTAAGGAGGACACTTGTGATGAGCACCAGTGATGTGTGGAAGTGTTGAAACACTATATTGTACACCTGAAATTAATATTATTATACTGTATGTTAACTATCTGGAATTTTAATAAAAACTTTAAAAAAATGAAAATGAAAGCTCTTTTCAATTCCTCAAAGAACTGGGTTGCAAATGAAATAACATTATAGGTTAATGTACTCATTGACTATATCTTCTTAGGGAAAAAAAGGATAATAATTGAATGGCATGACAAATGGTTTCATATCTTTAGGAAAATGTAACTGAAGGAAAAAAAAAAACTCTACGTAGATAAGTTTTTCTAATTAAAAAAACACAACAGTACCCTAATTATCCTAACTATCTGTTGGCTCACTCTGATAATTATGGATTTAGCATTGTTCTTGATGTGGGCAAGACCTGTTTGGAATACTTAGTGTACAAGCATGTGCACTAGCTTATGTTACCAAACATTCTAAGGGCTAAGGATAACACATTTTTCTTGTCTTTGTGAAAAGGGATCTTATCCCAACCTAAAGAGATATTGGGGGAAATGTCTAAATAAAAAATGAGAGAAAGCAAACGGACATACTCTGTCTCCTCCAATCCTTTATTCTTTCATATCTTGGCTCTTTACTTCTCATGAATTCTTATGATCCTAACTGCTGCAAATGAAGGAGCCAGTCCCAGAATTCCCTGGTGCTATCAAATCTGTAATTTGGGCAGGGCTTGGAGGGGTTAGCTTATCTCTGAGGATCTCTTCCAAGATGACTCACTCATATGCCTAGCACAGTAGTGCTGGCATTTAGTGGTCAACTCAGCACGGGCTGTCAGCAGAGGCTTTAGTTCCCTTCTACATGGCCCTTTCCATACATTGGGATGTATAAGCTACCTTATAGCATGGCAGCTTAGTTTCCAAAAGTGAATATTCCATGACACAGAATGTGGAAGCTTCCAGACTCTGAAAGCATAAACACTAAAACCAGGAAACTTCATTTCCCCTATATTCTGTTGGTCCAACAGTCACAGAACCTACAGATTCAAGAGGAGGAAACCTAGACCCCTACCCCTTGACAAAAGGAATTTTAAAGAATTCAAGGACATTTTTAATTTATCAAAAAGGTAAGATTACTTAGCAACTGTATATTATTATGAAAGCTTCCTTACCCTTTACCAGTTCATATTCTTTCAGAGAGGACAAATGGTACTTGTGTACCATGTCTAGCTACAGACATACCATGTCAGGAGTAACATGTGCCTTATATAATTGGAAGCAAAGATCTACTTTGAAGCAAGGTCTTTATATTTGATTTTGGTACTGAACTTACTTTCTAGATAACACACTATTTACACTTAAACTATCACATTTATTTTAAAGATGTGTTATCTTGCATTCATGATTAAGCTTGGCAACTGACTAGATTACAGACTAATTGGCTATGCCATCAAGAAAGCATAAAGCCTATTAACAATGTTTAAATATTACCTCTAGCATACTAAAGTTCCTTCAATAAAACAGTATTTGACTTTTCTGTAGATTGACTTTCTCCTCTCTTCTAAACACTTCACCTCAAACAAATTGTTGTATTGATTCTTCCAGATTTCTTATATATTTTGAAGTCTACATACTACTACATTTGTCTTTTTTAGTTCAAATATCATAACTTTTCATATTTTGTTACAGAGCCTTGGCTTCATGTTTATTCTGTTATATTGGATTATAACTGGAAGCCCATAAAAATCTTTAAAAGCTTCCTTTCAGAAGAATAATCCAATGCTATAAAATGATACTTAGTGGGTAAACATTTTCTGATTGAAGAGAAAATACTGTCAACTCTGTTTCCTAAAGTCAAAGTTATCTATTGATAGTGGAACACTTTGCATACAATACATAGAATAAAAAAAGAGTACTATTTTATATAAGTGTTTTCTTTTAAAAAGATAAAATAATCATAATTTTTTTTTAAAAAACCCAGTCAAGTATTGCAAAGATGATTCAACATTTTTAACTAAACTATTCACATTCACTTGCTAATAAACTGACAAGCTATTGTTGTGTATTTTAGAAGAGAAAATTTACAGACAAATATTTTAGAAGTATGTACTTAGAATCGCATTAGACATAATGTACTTACTCAACATATATTACTAAAAAAGAGTTTTAGTGGTCAATTCTGATCAAAAACAGGATTTATAATTATTTTCTAAGTTATAACATTAAAAATTAACAGCAGATTATTCAAAACCTCAATGCTATTCATTTCTCAGCTAATGTCTTATGACTATTAGTCAACATCATAAAAATGCCATTATTTCATTTAACTTTTGTTGATGCCTGTGGGTTGAGAGAAAAAAAAAATAAAGCCTCACATCAAAAGAATGACCTCATTTACTCTAAACACAATTGAGTAAAAGATTAAAAAGTCAGAAGAGTTATCAGCAACACCTGATCTTGAAAAATAAAATAAAATTTAAAAAATCCTGGGGCATTCTGTTAGTGGTAGGATTAATGTAAATTAATTATAGTGATGTGTCAACAAAAGATGAAGAGACAGAATTTAATAGAAGAATTAAAAGGCATTCTACTGCTGGAAACATCTAGAAAGGAAAGGAATATTGGCTTGGAGAGCAGTTAGCTTGGGTTTGGATAGGAATGTGAAACCTATTTTACCAAGAGGTGCCACCTATTTATTTCTTTAGTAATCTCTACACCCGAAGTGGAGCTTGAACTCATGATCCTGAGATCAAGAGGTGCATGCTCTACTGACTGAGCCAGCTGGGCACCCCCTAAAGGTACCGTTTATGGCTTCCATGACCAAGACACTTGTAGGCCTAATTTCCCTGGGATTTTAGAGAACTTTACCCTAAACCATTCTTAGCTTTCATTGACCTACTTCAGGATTTGGCATAGCCAGGTATCAACCATACACATTCTAACCTCAAACCTGGGGCTGAAATATGTCTTGTTGTTCTAGGTGAGTGCTTATTTGGGGAGACTCTAGGGAGCAATCCTTGACTTTATGCACTTGAATGGCTCATGTGTTAGGAAGGGTAAAAGGAGACTACACTTTTGAATCTCAGGCATAAGGGTAAGGGCATACGGTCCAAACCTGAAATAATAATAAGGTAGGAACTCGTGAATCCTATACATTCCCAAAGAAGGTCAGGCAAAGAAGGAAAGATAGATGGGCAGATAAGATCGATCACTCATATAGAATTTAATAAGTTAAATTCAGTGATTTCTAAAGGCCCACATTAACTTGAAAAAATTTTGGTTTCAAAATTTAAGTATTAGTGTTGAGAATTCACAAGTGGAAGTACCTGAATATCTTTAATGAAATGTTTTTATTAACCAAGCTTAGAGTTCACCATTTCTACTATAATGAATAAAATGAGGACTGACCTCACGGGCTTGTGGCCTGGGCAGTCGCACAGGGCCCTATGGTTGGGCTGATTTTCCATCTTGAAATTTTTTTTAAAGATTTTATTTATTTATTTGACAGAGAGAGAGAGCGAGTGCACAAGTAGGGGGAGTGGGATCCCTGCTGAGCAGGAGCCCTGACATGGGGCTCGATCCCAGGACCCAGGATGCATGACCTGAGCTGAAGGCAGAAGCTCAACTGACTGAGCCACCCGGTCACCCCCATCTTGAGATGCTTAACAATAGTCGAACAAAAGGCTCTGTATATTCATTTTGCTCCATATATTATATATTTGGTCTTGAATAAAATCTGTTATGACTGTGTTATATATCAACACCGAGAGAGAATAAACCAAATATTAAGCAAAAATGGAGTGTTAGCTACTGTAATCCTTTGTAAACACTCTTCTCTCCTGATGTCCCAAATTCCTAAAGCAATTTTCTTGTGTTCTCCTTATATTAAGGCTGGATAGGGAAGTACCTGATGTAGGAAGATTTTAATTCCTTCTGGGCATAGGAAATTTAAAAGGAACTGATGGACAAACCTAATGAAGATATCTAAAAGGAATGAATTACTAATGATGGATGTTTAGGGTAAATGTTTTTGATGATGGATTTTTCTCCACTTTTCCTTTTACACAAAATACAAATTTGATTTACTTTTAATGCATTAGCCATTTACTCTACTCTCTTGCCCTCTACCTTAACTTTACTTCTCATAGCAAAGGAAAATCCCTTTTCCTGTTTCCCCTCAAAATTTTTTTCTTTCTTTCCTTTTTTTTTTTTTTTTAAGACTTTATGGATCTATTTGAGAGACAGAGTGAGTAAGAGAGCAAGCACAGGAGCAGGGGCAGAAGGAGAGGGAGAGGGAGAAGCAGACTCCCCACTGAGCAGAGAGCCCAATGAGGGACTTGATCCCAGGACCCTAGGATCATGACTAGAGCTGAAGGCAGACGCTTAACCAACTGAACCACCCAGGCGCCCCTCAAAAATTTCCTTTACTAACTCTTCCTCAATGTTCTTTGCTAGCTCTTTGTATAAAGGGTGTGGCAGGAAAATATTGCCTCCCCAATCAAATACTGCCTATTTGATTGAAACTGCCTATTTGTTGTGGGTGATTTTTACCTCAGCCACTAGCCACGATTTCCAAGATGATTTCCCTTTATGCTCTTTTGCACCACCCCCAAACCTCCCCTCTCACAGCATAATGAATCTCAATGCAGCTGAATCATGCAGGTCTGATTTATCCTGCAAAAATGTCAGTCAAAGCAAGCAAGACGTACTCTTTGGCCTTGAGTGGTCTAAGCTGGATGAATCATAGGTTTAGTTTTTGCCAAATGAAAAGCAATTTCACTTGTAAAAAAATATCTGTGGGGATACTTATGGCTTTTAACTCACAGGGAAAATGTACTAAAATCATCCAGGGGAAAGGAGATTGTGTTAGTGTGTGTGTGTGTGTGTGTGTGTGTGTGTGTGTGTGTGAATTTTTTATGAAACCAGAAAAAAAAAAAAGAATTTACTGCATTTGCTTTCAATTAAAATCTTTTCATTTTTCAGCTTCAACTAACAGGTGTTAACCATTAGACTAATAAATTGCTTCTGCAAATGGACCATATCAATGAGTTAGATACTTAATAAGGTTCAAATTTTTGTAAGGGAGCAATTCAGTTGGACTTGGTTAGGAAGGCTTTTAAAATCAGTTGCCAAAATATTGAGCAAGATGATATTTTCTCTAACTCCTACTTATAAGCACAGTATAAAATGGTTTTGTGAATATTGCATTTTATAATCTTGGAATTTTTATTCTCGGGAAAGAAAAATTTTACAAAAAACTGTTAACCTTCTCTTTCACCTTGGAATCCAATTCCACAAATTGCAAGCTCTGTTCTGTTAGTATGGCTCTTCATCTTTAGCTACAGAACACCTATAATGGTCAAAGGAGCTTTCATTTCTTATGAGAACTGTCTATCCTGACTTTTAAAGTGCAACTTAAGACATTGTTCAATATGTTCAGTCTATATTAGCCTTCAGCTAATCCAAGATTCCTCTAAACAATGGTTATCTAGTACAGTGGCAGCCCCATTAAGCTGTCTGAAGCATCTCATCTTGTTTTTTCCCCAAGATTGTTCTTTTTTTTTTTCCCCAAGATTGTTCTTGTATGAACAATTTGTAGCATAGAAAAAAAAATTGTGAAGGAGTAAGCATTTTAGATAACATTTCAGATTAGGCTATTATAGTAAAATTGAACATCCCAATCAAGTTATCGAGCTTCTAAACTAATTTACTACATCTCTGATCTTTTATGTTTTTAACTATTTGGAAAAGACAGAAAACTAGAACAGATTTCTCTCCTGAAAATATACTCAAGGAAGGAAAGCATAGCAAAGAGTAAAGCTGGTATATTAGATTCACAGTCTCATAATAAAAAAAAGGGCATTTTCTAAAAATGCTGAGAGATGATGTGACCTAACAAGATTAAGAGACTGTAAGCAAGGAGACTGTGAATGCTTGTCTTGTTGCATCAGTCACTTTGGGAAAATTATTTAATCCTGATTATCTCTGTAAAATCTCTGATTATCTCTGTAAAAAATACTCTAAAGTAACATATCTGATAAATAATGGATCTTTTCTGTTATTAAATGTAGTTTAATTCCTTTAAACTTTAAGATTCTGGCTTACTAAGAAGTTAATATCATCTGTTCCATAAGATCAAAATGTGTTTTTTTCTTAATTATTTTTTAATTAACATATAATAAAATGTGAATTGTCAGGCTTACACACTTCACAGCACTTAACATAGCACATACCCTCCCCAATGTCCATAATCCAGCCACCCTATCCGTACCCCGCCTCCGCCCCCCAGCAACCCTCAGTTCGGTTCATGAGATTAAGAGTCTCTTATGGTTTGTCTCTCTCCCGATCCCCACCTTGTTTCATTTTTTCCTTCCCTACCCCCAAACCCCCTATCAAAATGTGTTTTTTTTAAATTTTGTGTTTCTTAGGTGAAACATTTTTAATACACTTCATTTAGATGTATACTTCTTAAAGGTAGAGCACATATCTTTTTAATGATTTTATTCATTTTGTTTATTTGACAGAGATCACAAGTAGGCAGAGAGGCAGGCAGAGAGAGAGGAAGTGAAGCAGGCTCCCTGCCCAGCAGAGAGCCCGATTTGGGGCTTGATCCCAGGAACCCGGGATCATGACCTGAGCCGAGGGCAGAGGCTTTAACCCACTGAGCCACCCAGGTGCCCCAGAGCACGTATTTTTAAAACACCTGACTTGTAACTCAAGATTATTTTTCTGAATTGCTTTACATTATATTTTTCATATTTCACACCTACTGAGCATGTAGGTATATTAAGAAAATCCATCAATAAATTCTTGAAAAGACCAAGATTAACAATATAAATTCCAAGGCATTTTCAGTGCTTTTATTAATGCTTTATTCAAACTCACTAACAGATATCACCAGAAAGACCTCTCAGTATTTTTTCGTCAAATTCTGGAAGCTAACTGCTTTAAATAGGAATCTATTTTCTGTAGACTGCAGCTTATTTTTACAATACCAGGGTTTGTTTTATTGACTTCAAATATGTAATTTTCTCAGCTTCAATTACTGTATGTGTGAGTAATAGACATTTAATTGTTAATTTGTTGGAAGATCTATGCCTCAATATGCTTTTGACATACTTTAACTAAAAGAGGACTGGAATTTATTTTAAGTAAGTTTAATCAGTTAACTTACTCACTGGTCTGTTAAAACTATTTTCCTTTCTTTATGAAAAACAGCTTAGAAAATATTGAGGATAAAAAAATGAGACAATTTCGTACATTGATTACATATCTTTAGAGTTTTACTGCCATGCTCTAGTGACCTCTGATCTTCATTGCTTCTAATATGCCATTTTTACTAGCAGCATCATTTTGAAGCTTTTATGAATTGGTGGGATTTGGGCTTAAAATAGTAATTTAATATAAATACTGCTATCAATGTGTTCATTAGATGGCATAAATTTTTAGACCTCCTTATACAGATTTCCCTTTGATTTTTTTCAATTAAAAAAAACAAAACAACTTTCAGGGCAGTACAACCTAGATCCAGGTTTTGTGGAACCCACAACTTTTGGAGTTATTGAAACCCTCTATAAGAAAGAGAATATAAAATTAAGAATACAGTATACAATATCAGCATTTGTAAGCATCCCGTGCCTATGAGGGGCCTTTAGGCTTAAGTTTCATTAGCTTCAAAGTCAATCCACTTCTTGGGCAATAGCTGTTTGACTCTTCCATATTATTCTAAGATATGCATGCAAACAAATCTAGACCCCTATGTTTAGTGGTAAAAATAAGAGTAATAACAGTTACTACTTAAAAAGTGCTCATAAAATGTACTAGGCACAGGAAATCCTTCATATACATCTTCTCATTAAAACCTAACAACCACTCTATGAGGCTGCTATTATTTATTTCTATTTTATTGCTGAGGAAACTCAGATAAGTTAAGGAAACTCAGATAAGTTAAGTGATATTACCTAAAATCAACCAGCTATCAGGTGATACACCTGAAATATGAAACCAGGTGTGAATTACTCAAATTCAGAGATAATCAAAACTAACTGAACAAAAGAGCCTTTTCATTCTCCTTCCTTCCTTCCCTTCTTTTTTCTTTGCCTTTTCTTTTCCCTCTTTCTTTTTGTCTTTCTTTCTTTCTTAAATGTGATTAATATCTCTAATAATTCTGTAACTTCTAAATCCTTCCATAAAAGGGAATTACAGTTCTACAGTTTGTTGCAACTATATCTTTAAAAAGAAAAAAGTCAACCCTAATGTTGGAGCTATAATACAAATTTTTAATTACTGGCATTATACCATAAAGCAAAATGAATAATATCTTATTTAAATAGGCCAAGGATAATATTTCATTGGGGAATGTATCCAACACATTTTTTTCTATACATATCTACATCCAATAGTGGTATTTTATAGCCTAATTTAAAAACAAATGCAAATTTTGAAAAAAATAATGAAAGCCACGGTTTACTCAGGAATACTATTGTACAGGCACCATACAGGTTGTTTTTATAGCAAATACTAGATTGCCAAACTTCAATGGCAAAACACTAAGTTGTGAGTTTGATATTGTCCAGTTAGTTACAAGAACTTGTCAGCTACAAGAACTTTGGAAACTGAAAATGTGCACTGTTCAGCAGTGTTGCATCTTAGGTTTGATTAACTTAACGGGGATAACTTCCATGATAAGAGGCATTCCAAAGAAACCTATACGGTTTCTAATTCCGGTGCAGGAGGGGTTGGCTTCCATCATTACTTTTCAACTTTGAAACTGAAAAACAAGTGTAAATGTCCATGCTTGAAGAAATTATTTTCCCCATTTAATTGCTCTGGACTTTTTCCTCCATATTATGGTTGACAATGTATCACTTCGGTTAATTCCTTTCTTATTATTCTCATCGAATGTAATGGGGAAAATTCAATAAATAATACATGTTTTTTCATTTATCTGTATGTTTTACTTAAAAATGCAATTTCAGTTTTTTTATTAATAAGTAAAAGATGAAAAATGACTCACTTAAGACATAGAACTTAATAAAGGTAATTCATGTAATTATCTTTTGTGGAAAACAAAATTCTCTATGTAGTCTTGCTAATTCTCACAAGAGCACAATAAATATGGTGAGACTAAATTTAATAGAATAATGTACTCTTCCCTAACTTTAAAATTAAATGAAATAATTATAAACTGTACAATAAAAGTGAGATAAATTAATAAATTAAAATCTTCCTTTAAAGTGCAGTGAAGAGGAAGAGCGAGCCACTTGACAATTTCAGGTGAAGTGAATAGGATGCGTAAATTTACAATATTCATGACTTAGAGTTGCTGCTGACAAGGAAAAACTGTAATGGCGCATATTCTCCTATCATCAAGGAACAACAACCAAGGATGGTCAAAAAATGGGACACTCATTTGCTCCTTGAAATGAGAAAATGTAATTAGATTTAAAGGACATAAAAATGGCACAGTGATTTGATACGGCCTTGCTATCTTGTCTTCCTAATTCCAATAATAATGTAGATAAACATATTTACCAAGTCATAAAAAATAGCAAATCCTAAAGCAAGCAAGAAAAGGGGGTTCCCAGCATCTCCAGAAGAGCAGAGAGGGTATACAATGTGTGTTTTTTTTAAAAGATTTTATTTATCAATTTGACAGAGAGATAGAGACAGAGAGCAAAAGTAGGGGTGGTGGAGAAGAGAGAGGGAGGAATGGCAGTGGGAGAAGGAGCAGACTCCCCACTAAGCAGAAAGCTGGACATGGAGCTTGACCCCAGCACCCCTGGATCATGATCCGAGCTGAAGGCAGACACTTAACTTACTGAGTCACCCAGGTGCCCTATACTGTTAATACTAATAAAAGGGGCCACTATTTATCAACTATTAGCTGTGTGGATGATTTATAAGCACATATGTGTTCTTGTGACACTTAGAAACATAGATGTTATTATTGCCATTTTACATATGGAGATACATGAGGCTAAAAGAAAGCAAGCAATTTATTTAAGTCATAGAGCCAGAAATTGGAAGAGGTAGGATACAAATTATAGGCTTTGCAGAAAATGAATAAGAAACATTTTGGTACTCAAAGTACTGATCAATCACTTATTGACCATGTACCGTTAGCATTCTTACCACCACTTAAACTTCTTGACTGGGAAGAGAAAATTTAAAGAATTAAATAATTATAATATAATTATAATTATAATTATAATATCTACAAGAATGTTCAAGCCACTCCGTGTCCAAACTACAATGACTAAGCTCCACTCATAAAGTCTTCAGAGGGTGGCCCTGGGATTACGTACCAAGATAACAAACAAACATGTAAAGTGATTCTGATGTGCACCCAGGATTGAGATCCTCAATGATACATCAAGTGAAGCTGGCCATGAAGAATAAGAATTAAATGATAAAAAGACCAGAGTAGGGTGAACTGTCAAAAAAAGAAGAATACGATGTAATGGGAATGATAGAAACCTTGAAAGATAGCGCTGGTTGGTAGGTAAAAGAACAGATAAAGGAGAAGGTTATGAACAAAAGCATAGGTGCAGGAATGGGCCTGGTGCAATGAAAGGGAAAGTAGTTACGAGATCGAACTGGTAAGTGTAATAACAAGTGCTAGTAAAAAATAACTTGGATTTGATGTGGTAGCCAACAGGCAGCACTCATAAGCTTAAAAACTAGTGGGAAGGAACTGAAAAAGGTGGTACTCTATCATAATAAGTCTGGTCATGGCAAGCAGGATCAATGAAACAAGGAACACAAGCAAGGTAGATGACTCCAAAGTTCCTACCCTTAAGACTAGATTAATAACAGCATTGACAAAAATGGAGCTGTTAAAAAGGAAAGTCAGCTGAGGGGAAGATAATGGGGCTTATTTAATGTTCACTGAGTGAATCAATGAATGATGAGTCTGTCTGGGACTTGCTCAGTTATGAGGAAAATTGTACTATAATGATTTAAGACTACAGAGCCGGAGCAAAGGTATGGTAAGGTACAAAATGTCTATGTTTAATAAATAAATGAGTGAGAACAGTTAAAAGGGATTACTGAAGCACTGAGCAGTGATAAACTCTCGGGACACTATGAGTCATAAGAAAAAGCAGTGGGTCATAAAGCCTTCATAATAATTATCTTAAGCCCTTGCAATTGTGAAAAGCTTCCCAATCTAAAAAAAAAAAAAAAAAATTCCTGGGGCGCCTGGGTGGTTCAGTGGGTTAAAGCCTCTGCTTTCAGCTCAGGTCATGATCCCAGCGTTGTGGGATCGAGCCCTGCATCGGGCTCTCTGCTCAGCAGGGAGCCTGCCTCCCCCGCTCTCTCTCTGCCTGCCTCTCTGCCTACTTGTAATCTCTGCTTGTCAAATAAATAAATAAAATCTTTAAAAAATAATAATAATTCTTATAATAATTCAATGATGTAGAGAGAGCAAATGTTATTATTCACAATTTTCATATGAGTAAATTGCAGCTCAGAGTTTATGTGACTTCTCCAAGGTAACAAAACTAGTATTCAGGAAAACCTGGACTCAAATCCAAGTCTTTGGACTCCAAATTTTGTTCATTAATTAAGGCCAACTTGTATAATTCCAGACAAGATTCAGTCCATGAAGTCATAATAGTCCAAAGATAAGAAGGGATTTGTAAAATTTACATATTTTAATGAAGAAAAATAAGGGCACATAGCATTTTTTCTCCAAATGATTCTAGATTTCATATATTCTCTCTCTTTCGCTCTATAATGGAAAGTCAAACTCACCTTCATCACTGCAGTACACAATGCCAGGGATTCACTATATCAAAGTTCTATTAAAATGTGAATTCATATGGCAGCTTAAACTATGAGGTACTAGTTTTCACCATTAGATTTCAAAGAACCAAATGTTTAGGGTATTGGCAAGGCTGTCGGAAACAACCATTGTCATAACTATTAGTGGGAGTCTAAGATAGTCTAACACACTACAACAGTATTTTTTAAACCAAGGACATTTGCAATGTCTGGAAACATTTTTGGTTGTCATATCTAGTAGCATCTGGTAGTTAGAGGCCAAAGATGCTACTCTACAGAATACAAGGCACAGTCCTCCAGAGAAAGAATGATCTTTCTGCCCAAAATGTCAACAGTGCTGAGGCTGAGATATCCTGCTGGATAAAGATGAACTTGGCAAGCTTTTTTAAAATTATAAATGCATATTCCTCTTCAACAAGAAATTTTACTTCTACTGTTTTTCCTACATGTAGTTATACATGTGCAAATTCATTTCCTCAATAAATATTCATTGAATATCTACTCTAAGAGCTATGATTGTATCAGGGTACAAACCTGATAGAAGTCTTTGCCTTTTGGAGTTAACATGCTAATGCAGGGTGGGTATAGGAATTGCAAATGAAACAAGGAAAATACATAGTATATTAGAGGATAAGAGCTTTGGCAGGGGGGAAGGAAGGCTAATAAGATCTGGACAAGAGTATTTACTGCAACATAGTTCGAAATAGCTAAGTGCTGGGAAAATTACATCAGTGGGGAAATAGTTAAATAAATTATGGAACTATGGAACACTATGCAGCCATTAAAAAAGTAGTTATCCAGGAGTCAAGATGGCGGAGAAGTAGCAGCTGAGACTACATCGGGTAGCAGGAGATCAGCTAGATAGCTTATCAAACCATTGCGAACACCTACAAATCCAACGGGAGATCGAACAGAGGAAGAACAGCAATTCTGGAAACAGAAAATCAGCCACTTTCTGGAAGGTAGGACCGGCGGAGAAGTGAATCGAAAGCGACTGGAGGATAGACCGCGGGGGGAGGGGCCAGCTCCCGGCAAGTGGCGGAGCAACGGAGCACTAAATCGGGACTTTTAAAAGTCTGCTCCATTGTGGGACATCGCTCCAGAGGCTAAACCGGGGTGAAGCCCACGTGGGGTCAGCGTGGCCCCAGGCCCTGCAGGGTCACAGAAGGATCGGGGGTGTCTGAGTGTCGCAGAGCTCGCAGGTATCGGAGCGGGGAAGCCGGTGACAGAGACAGAGCCGAGGAGTGAGCTCTCAGCTCAGGGTTACCTTGAACCGGTCGCAGGCTGGGTGAGCTCGGAGCGCGGCCTGAGGAGAGGGAGACGGGAGTAGCCGGGGCTTTTCTCTGAGGGCGCACCGAGGAGTGGGGCCCCGAAATCCCGGCTCCTCCAGGCCGGAGACTGGGAGGCCGCCATTTTCATTCCCGTCCTCCGGACTCTACGGAAAGCGCTCAGGGAACAAAAGCTCCCGAAAGCGAAACCGAGCGGATTACTTAGCCCGGCCCCTGGAAAGGGCGGTGCAGCTCTGCCTCGGGCAAAGACACTTGAGAATCACTACAACAGGCCCCTCCCCCAGAAGATGAACAAGAAATCCAGCCAAGACCAAGTTCACTTAACAAGGAGAGCAGCGGAACTCCAGAGGAGGAGAAAGCAAAGCAAGCAAAGCGCGGAATTCATGGCTTTCTCCCCGTGATTCTTTAGTCTTGCATTTAATTTAATTTTTTCTTTAATTTTATTTTTTTTCTTTTTCTCTTTGTCTGCTAAAAATGTTTTTAACTTTTACCCTTTTCTTTTTTTTTTTTTAACATTTTTAACTAGTTTATCTTAACAATACTTTCCAAAAAAATAATAATCTTTTTTGAACCTTCATTATTATAGTCATATTTTATCCTTCATAGTATTTAACTTTATTTTTTGTATTCACATAAGGGTTTTTTTCTTCTAAAAAATTTGGGATACAAATTCCTCTAGTGGACCAAAATACACCCTAAATCTAGCTCCGGGCTTGTTCTAGCCTCCAGCCTGAGCAAATTCTCTCCACTTTCTTTTTCTTTATTCTCCCAACCAACTTAATCAACTCCTTTTTTTTAGAAATTAAAAAAAAAAATTTGTTTTTCATCTTTATAGGCATATACCATCCCTTCACTGTGTTTAACCTTATATACATTTTTCATTCTTTAAAATTTTGGGAGGTACTTTCTTCTAAGAGACCAAAATACCCCACAATTAAGTGGGTGACCCTGTTCTAGTCACCAGTCTAATATATATATATATTTTTTTTTCTTTTTTATATTTTTTCCTTATTTGTTTTCTTTTTTTTTTTAATTTTTTTTCTGAACTTCTTTTTATCCCCTTTCTCCCATGCCATGATTTGGGGTCTCTTCTGATTTGGTTAGATGGCATTTTCCTGGGGTCCTTGCTACCCTTTTAGTATTTTATTTGCTCCTTCATATACTCTTATCTGGAAAAAATGACAAGGCAGAAAATTCACCACAAAAAAAAGAACAAGAGACAGTACCAAAGGCTAGGGACCTAATCAATAAAGACATTGATAATATGTCAGATCTAGAGTTCAGAATGACGATTCTCAAGGTTCTAGCTGGGCTCAAAAAAGGCATGGAAGATATTAGAGAAACCCTCTCTGAAGATATCAAAGCCCTTTCTGGAGAAATAAAAGAACTAAAATCTAACCAAGTTGAAATAAAAAAAAAGCTATTAATAAGGTGCCATCAAAAATGGAGGCTCTTACTGCTAGGATAAATGAGGCAGAAAAAGAATTAGTGATATAGAAGACCAAATGACAGAGAATAAAGAAGCTGAGCAAAAGAGGGACAAACAGCTACTGGACCACGAGGGGAGAATTCGAGAGATAAGTGACACCATAAGACAAAACAACAATAGAATAATTGGGATTCCAGAAGAAGAAGAAAAAGAGAGGGGAGCAGAAGGTATATTGGAGAGAATTATTGTAGAGAATTTCCCTAATATGGCAAAGGGAACAAGCATCAAAATCCAGGAGGTGCAGAGAACCCCCCTCAAAATCAACAAGAATAGGTCCACACCTCGTCACCTAATAGTAAAATTTACAAGTCTCAGCGACAAAGAGTAAACCCTGAAAGAAGCCTGGGAAAAGAAGTCTGTAACATACAATGGTAAAAATATTAGATTGGCAGCAGACTTATCCACAGAGACCCGGCAGGCCAGAAAGAACTGGCATGATATATTCAGAGCACTGAACGAGAAAAACATGCAGCCATGAATACTATATCCAGCTAGGCTATCATTGAAAATAGAAGAAGAGATCAAAAGCTTCCAGGACAAACAAAAACTGGAAGAATTTGCAAACACCAAACCAGCCCTACAGGAAATTTTGAAAGGGGTCCTCTAAGCAAAGAGAGAGCCTAAAAATAGTAGATCAGAAAGGAACAGAGACAATATATAGTAGCAGTCACCTTACAGGCAATACAACGGCACTAAATTCACATCTCTCAATAGTTACCCTGAATGTTAATGGGCTAAAATGCCCCAATCAAAAGACACAGGGTATCAAAATGGATTAAAAAAACAAACCCCATCAATATGTTGCTTACAAGAAACGCATTTTAGACCCAAAGACACCACCAGATTTAAAGTGAGGGCGTGGAAAACAATTTACCATGCTAGTGGACATCAGAAGAAAGCTGGGGTGGCAATCGTTATATCAGATTAGTTACATTTTAAGCCAAAGACTATAATAAGAGATGAGGAAGGACACTATATCATACTCAAAGGGTCCGTCCAACAAGAAGACCTAACAATTTTAAATATCTATGCCCCTAATGTGGGAGCAGCCAACTATATAAACCAATTCATAACAAAATCAAAGAAACACATCAACAACAATACAATAATAGTAGTGGACTTTAACACGCCCCTTACTGAAATGGACAGATCATCCAAGCAAAAGATCAACAAGGAAATAAAGGCCTTAAATGACACACTGGACCAGATGGACATCACAGATATATTCAGAACATTTCATCCCAAAGCAACAGAATACACATTCTTCTCTAGTGAACACAGAACATTCTCCAGAATAGATCACATCCTGGGTCATAAATCAGGTCTCAACCAGTATAAAAAGATTGGGATCATTCCTTGCATATTTTCAGACCACAATGCTCTGAAGCTAGAACTCAATCACAAGAGGAAATTTGGAAAGAACCCAAATACATGAAGACTAAACAGCATCCTTCTAAAGAATGACTGGGTCAACCAGGAAATTAAAGAAGAATTGAAAAAATTCATGGAAACAAATGATAATGAAAACACAACGGTTCAAAATCTGTGGGACACAGCAAAGGCAGTCCTGAGAGGAAAATATATAGCGGTACAAGCCTTTCTCAAGAAACAAGAAAGGTCTCAAATACACAACTTAACCCTACACCTAAAGGAGCTGGAGAAAG
>PISX010014677.1:0-52280 GCA_004024625.1 Mellivora capensis
CTTCTTTGGAGAAATAATTGTGTCTTCTGCTCATTTTAAAATTGGAGTCAATTATCATATGGTTTCACTTATTTGCAGAGCATAACAAATAACACGGAGGACATGGGGAGATGGAGAGGAGAAGGGAGTTGAGGGAAATTGGGGGGGAGATGAACCATGAGAGACTATGGACTCTGGAAAATAACCTGAGGGTTTTGAAGGGGCAGGGGGTGGGAGGTTGGAGGAGCCTGGTGGTGGGTATTATGGAGGGCACGCATTGCATGGAGCACTGGGTGTGGTGTAAAACTATGAATTCTGTTACGCTGAAAAGAAATTTTAAAAAAATACTAAAAAAAAATGGATTATTTGCATTTTGTGTGTTGAGTTTTATCAGTTCTCAATATATTTTCTATACTAACCCTTTATCAGATACGTCATTTGCAAATATAGTCTCCCATTCTATAGGTTACCTTATTGTTTTGTTGATTGTTTCCTTTGCTGTTCAGAAGCTTTTTATTTCAATGAAATCCCAGCAATTTATTTTTGCCCTTGTTTTTGTTGCCTCAGGAGAAATATCTAGAAAGAAGTTGTACAGCTGATGTCAAAGAGGTTACTGCCTGAATTCTAGAATTTTGATGGTTTCAGGTCCCTCATTTAGGGCTTTCATCCACTTTGAATTTATTTGTGTGTACAGTCTAAGAAAATGTTTCAGTTTCATTCTTTTGCATGCTACTGTCCAGTTTTCCCAACACCATTTGTTGAAGAGACTGTCTTTTTCCCACTGGATATTCTTTTCTGCTTTGTCGAAGATTAATTGATCACACAGATGTGGGGTCATTTCTGGGTTTTCTGTTTTTGTTTTGTTTTCTGTTTTTTTATTAATATATTTTTTAATTTCTTTTCAACGTAACAGAATTCATAGTTTAACACCACACCCAGTGCTCCATGCAATGCGTGCCCTCCACAATACCCACCACCTGGCTCCCCCAACCTCCCACCCCCCGCCCCTTCAAAACCCTCAGGTTATTTTCCAGAGTCCATAGTCTCTCATGGTTCATCTCCCCCCCCCAATTTCCCTCAACTCCCTTCTCCTCTCCATCTCCCCATGTCCTCCGTGTTATTTGTTATGCTCCGCAAATAAGTGAAACCATATGATAATTGACTGTTTTTAAATAGGCTTCACACCAAGCCTGGAGTGCAATGCAGGCTTGAACTCATGACCCTGAGATCAAGACCTGAGCTGAAATAAAAAGTTGAATGCTTAACCAACTGAGACATTCAGGCACCCCTGAGTGTTTTTTTTTGTTTCATTCCTCTATGTGTTGATTTTTGTGCCAGTACCATACTGTTTTGATCACTACAAATTTGTAATATAACCTGAAGTCTGGAATTTTGATGCCTCCAGCTTTGCTTTTCAAGGTTTCTTTGGCTATTTGGGGTCTTTTGTGCTTCCATACAAATTTTAGGATCGTTTGTCCTTGCTCTGTGAAAAATTCTGGTCGTAATTTGATAGGGATTGTATTAAATGTGTAGGTTGCTTTGGGCAATGTAGACATTTTAAGAATATTTTTCTTTCAATCCATGAGCATGGAATGTCTTTCCATTTATTTGTATCACCTTCAATTTCTTTCATTAGTGTTTTATAGTTTTCAGGGTATGGGTCTTTCAACACCTTAGTTAAGTTTATTCCTAGGTATCTTGTGGTTTTTGGTGCAATTGTATATGGAACTGATTCCTTCATTTCTCTTTCTGCTGCTTCATTTTGATGTATAGATATACAACAGATTTGTGTACATGATTTTGTATCCTGTGACTTTATTGAATTCATGTATTAGTTTTAGTGTTTTATTTTTTCAGCAGGTTGTTTATATAAAGTATCATTTCATCTGAAAAGAGTGAAAGTTTTACTTTCTTACTGGTGTCTTTACCTGGTTTAGTATCAGGAAAAAACCTGTCTCATAGAATGGATTTGGAAGTTTTCCTTTTCTTCTATTTTTTGGAATGTTTGAGAAGAATAGGTATTGACTATTCTTTAAATGTTTGATAGAATTATCTTGTGAAGCTCTCTGACCCTGAACTTTTGTTTGTAGGGAGTTTTTTAAATTATTGATTCAATCTTTGCTGGTTATCAGTCCTTTCAAATTTTCCATTTCTGCCTGTTTCAGTTTTGGTAGATTACATGTTTATAGGAATATATCCATTTTTTTTCAGGTTGTCTGACTTTTTAGTATATAGTTTTTCATAATATTCTCTTATAATTGTTTGCATATCTGTGGAGTTGGTTGTTACTTTTCCTTTATCATTTGTGATTTTATTTATTTGGGTCCTTTTTCTTTTCTTTCTGATACATCTGATTAGACATTTATCAATTTTATTAGTTTTTTCAAAGAATCAGCTCCTGTTTTCCTTTATCTGTTCTATTCTATTTTACTTTATTTTTTTTTGTTTCTATATCCTTTATTTCTGTTCTAATCTTTATTATTTCCTTCCTCCTGCTGGCCTTAGTCTTCATTTGTTGTTTTTTTCTAGCTTCTTTCGGTACAAAATTAGGTTATTTATTTGGTATTTTTCTTGTTTCTTGAGTGAAGTAGGCCTCAATTGCTACATACTTCCCTCTTAGGATCAATCTTGCTGCATCTCAAAGATTTTGGACCATTGTGTTTTCATTTTCATTTGTTTCCATGTACCTTTTTTTTTTTTTAAATTTCATCTTTAATTTCCTGGTTGACCCATTCATTGTTTAGTAACATGTTGTTTAACCTCTTTGTATTTGTCTTTCCAAATTTTATATTATGGTTAACTTCTAATTTTATAGCATTGTGGTCAACAACAGTGCATGGTATGATTTCAGTCTTTTTGTATTTGCCAAGTTCTGAATTTTGGCCTAATTTGTGATCTTTCTGGAGAATGTCCCATGTGAATGTCCCATGTCCCAAGTGAAAGTCCCATTCACTTGAAAAGAATGTGCATTCTGCTGTGTCAGGATGGAATATTCTGAATGTATCTATTAAGTCCACCTGTTCTAGTATGTCATTCAAAGTCACTATTTTCTTGTTTATTTTCTGTTTAGATGATCTGTCCATTGCTATAAGTGGAGTGTTAAAGTCCCTACTGTTTTGCACTATTATTAGTTCCTTTATGGTTGTTATCAATTTTTTCATATATCTGGGTGCTCCCATGTTAGGTGTATAAATATTTACAATTATATCTTCTTGTTGGATTGTCCCTTTATTGTGATATAGTGCCCTTCTTTGTCTCTTGTTACAGTCTTTATTTTAAAGACTATGTAGTTTGTCTAAGTTTGCTTCTCTGGCTTTTTTTTTTTTTTGACAGCCATTTGCATGATAAATGTTTCTTTCTCTCCTCACTTCCAATCTGCAGGTGTCTTTAAGTCTAAAATGAATATCTTGTAGGGAGCATATAGACGGGTCTTGTTTATTAATCCATTGTGACACCCTGTGTTTTTTGACCTGAGCATTTAGTCCATTTACGATCAAAGTAATTACTGATAGATATGTATTTTGTCATTTTGTTACTTGTTTTGTCATTGTTTGTGGAGATTTCTCTGATCCTTTCTTTTCTTTGTCACTTTTGGTCTCTTTTGCACTCAAAGAGTTCCCTTTAATATTACTTGGAAGTCTGGTTTACTGGTCACAAGCTCCTTTAGTTTTTATTTTTCTGGGAAATTCTTTATCTCTCCTTCTATTCTGAATGATAATCTTGCTGAATAGAGTATTATTGGCTGCAGATTTTGCCCATTCAGCACTTTGAATATATTATGTCACTCTCTTCTGGCTTGCCAAATTTCTGTTGAAAAATCTCCAGCTAGCTTTATGGATTTTCCTTTGTAAGTTAAGGACTTATTTTTTCTTGTTGCTTTTAAAACTTTTTCTTTATCATTGTGTTTTGCAAATTTAATTGCAATATATCTTGGTGTTGGCCTACTTTTGTTGATTTTGATGGGAGTTCTATGTTCTGCCTGGATCTGGATGTCTGTTTCCTTCCCCAAATTATGAAAGTTTTCAGCTATTATTTCTTCAAATAAATTGTCTGCCCCTCTTTTCTTTTTCTTCTGGGACTCCTATATTAATGTTATTACATCTGATGGAGTCACTGAATTCCTTGTCTTTTCATATTGCACAATTCTTCTTTGTCTCTTTTGTTCAGCTTCGTTATTTTCCATTATTTTGTCTTCTAAGTCACTAATTCATTCTTCTGCTTCTTCCAGCCTGCTGCTCATTGCATCAAGATTGTTTCCAATCTTGCTTATTGTATCCTTCATCTCTGATTCTTTTTTAAAACTTTTTAGCTCTGTGGTAAGAGTTTCACTGGTGTCTTATGTTCTTTTCTCAAGCCTAGCAAGTATCCTTATGATTCTTGTTTTAAATTCTCCATCAGGCATAAACTTATATCTGTTTAGCTTAGATCTCTGGCTGTGGTCTTATCTTGTTCTTTCATTTGGGATAAATTCCTGTCTTCACATTTTGTCTAAGTCTTTGCCTTCTCTGTAGAAAAGCTAGTTATTTCTTCTATTCCTGAAAGTAGTGGCCTTGTAAAGAAGAGGTCATCTAGTGCCCAGGGCCTGGCACTCCTGGGAATGTCTCTGGTGGTGCTGCATGCATTCTCCTGTTGTGTATTGGCTACTCTATCCTTCAGGCCAGTCATCTTCAGAGGCTGTCCTTGTCTGCTGTGGGCAGTGTTTTGTCCCTGGTCTGAATTTTGAGAGTTGTAACTAGGTATGCTCTCGTCTGCTTGTGAAATGAGACCTGACACCACTTCGACCAAAACTGAGGCCCTGCAGAACTCTGGTTGAGAGATGTGGTATGAGCAGGGCTTTGTGCTGGTGTTTTGAGGTCCTACCACTCTGGGACTGAGGCAAGATTGACTAAGAAGGGCAGTCTTGCCAGATCTCAGTGGGGTGGGGCTTGGTGTAAGCAAGTTAGGCAGCCAGTGTCAGCACTGTGCTGTTTCCCACAAGTGTTTTTGCTCTGTTTATTCTGAGGTACAGAGGTTGAAAATGGCACTGGCCATTTCCTTTGTTCCCAGAGAATTGTATCTGAATACTGCCTCTCAGGGATGCACTCTGAGAAAAGTGAATAATCTCCCCTCTGTGTGCCTTAGCTATTCCTCAGATTGCTGCCTCTGGGTTGTTTGCCTGCCTTCTCCCCAGAAGCAGTGCAGTGGCTTTGGGGCTCGATCCCAGCCAAGCCTGCTGACCTCTAAAACTCCAATCTTTAAGCCATGCTGGGTACAAGAACTCATGAAATTCAACACCTCTTACTTCCTAAACTAAGGGCTTTAGGGAAATGTTCTTCTTGTGTGTTAACCATGTGTTCCTTCCCCTCTTGCCCTCCTCCCTTTGCAGCACCCCTGATCTATTCCTCTCTAAAACAAATCTCTGAAATTCCTACCTTCTTCGATGTAAGCTAGCTTCTTCTCTCCCTTTAGTTGTGGTGTCTTCAGATCAATTTCTGGGGTATTTAGGATTATTTGACAGTTATCTAGTTGTGCTTGTGGGATGAAATGAGCCTAGGGTTCTCCTACTTTGCTACCATCTTCCAAACTCCCAAGAAACATTTTTATAGTTTTTAAATTTAAATTCAATTAATTAACATATAGTGTATTATTATTGTCAGAGGTAGCATTTAGTGATTTATCAGTTGCATATAATACCCAATGCTCATTATATCAAGTGCCTTTCTTAATGCCCCTCAGCTACTTACTACATCTCCCTACCCTCCACCTCTCTAGCAACCCTCAGTTTGTTTCCTATTGTTGAGTCTCTTATGGTTTGTCTCTCTCTCTGATTCTAATTTTATTTTCCCTCCCTTTCCCCATGATCCCTGTTTTCCAAGAAACATTTTTTTAAAAGGAGGATTTATAGGAGAATTTTGTGATCTCCAAAGTCTGGGGTTCATAGTAGGAATAGACTGGAATCAAGGATTGAATTTCTGTGTATATTCCACAGATCACTCTGTATCTTTCTTATGCCTCTATGTTAAGTCTTCAAGCTATCCCTGCTGTGTTTTCTTTTTCCTAATGAACACTCTTTGAGTGAGACCTCATCTCAACCCAGAAAATATATTTTGCATTTTGTATGTAAAGTAACACATATTAAGATGACATAATTATGTAAGAGTAAAATTTACATTTAAAATGTTCATAAGGAACTAAAATAGTGAAAGTATATTTATTCAAAGCAGCCACTTAAAATTCAGAAATTCAAAAGCTTATCAGTAATAACCATTTGGTTGATATTTAAATATGTTCAAATGTGGAAGCATAAGTTAAAATACTTGTTGAAATCACAAGCTTAAGAGTTTTCATTGTCAAAATTATAATTTCATTAAGTTGAATGTTTTTGCATATCTTTTTCTTTATGAAAGACATCTAGTTCTCAAGATATATAATAATTAGATTGAGAAGGTTAATATTAGCTATGGCCAGTCTAATCTCTCAACATCCTCGGTATGTATCTGCACTTGATCTTAGCCAAAAGGCCGAGAAGCGATCTCAGTATGTATCTGTAGTAAGCTAATTTGATCTTTATGATAATTGTTCCAAATTTATCAGCTGTTTTCTAGATTCTTACCAAGTATTTCCTGAACTTGTAAGTAAAATAAGAAGTCTTTAGATGGATATGCATCTTATTTTCCCAACCAAACTCAAACCTGCCTACAAGAAGAAAATAGTGAGAGGAATCTGTATTTGAAGGGCAAATAAAACATGGGGAAAAAAAAAAAAAACACTGAGAAACTAGAACATGTTTAATATTCTAGTTAAGAACCAGTAGAACTAGTAAAAAATGAAAGAGAGGATGATGCAGAAGAGAAAGGAATAATTGATAAGAGCGTAGTCCTGGAGAAGGTAGGAGAGAATGGTATCTATTGGCATATGTGAGATTGCTCTGTAGGGGAATGGACGTTACCTCCTTTGTCTCAGGGGAAGAAATTTCGGTAATAAGGATCAAGATGTTACATAACCAATATTTTTGTTTCTCAGAGGTAGAGATGACATTTATTAGCTTTTTAAAATTAAAAATTATCATTCAAATTTATCTTGTTCATATTAACAGCATAGGACATTGATATTTTAACTGGCAACATTAACAAATCTAATTAAGTTGCAGGGAAAAAATAGAAGTTCTGTCAAAAGCAGTTCCTATAGTTATCTCCATGTTGCCCTATATACCTAGAAAAGGATTCAAGTGGACAAAACTTTACATAATGAAAATTTACCTTTTACAATAAAACTTTACTAGAGGTGTTCAAATGCTTGGTATCTGACACATTTTCTTTCAAACAATACATAAAATACTTGTACCTTAAGTCCTTGGTAGATTCCCAGTGAGGATATTTTTACCATTTACTTTTTAAAGCTTATTTTATTAAACTTTCTACTAAATGGGGTATTAACTTAATCTTGAATTAAAACAGGATTTGAGATTGTTCTTATCTAAAACTCTCTACTGACTTCATGCTACTTATTTTTCTACTTATTTCAGCCCTACTCCATGGAATTGCCTTATTAGAATTTTCTAATATGTTTAGTGAAACTGATATACAACATAATACTTCTCTTTTCTTTTTCACTTTTGTAAATTCAGTGAACCTATGCAAACTATTTTTTTACTTCTATAACAAGAATTAGGATTCTTCTCCCCTCACTGTTACTGATAAGTCACTTGGTGGTTGCTCTTTTCACTTTTCCTAGTAAGAGATTCAGAATTTAGTTTTGAACATAATTCTTAAAGATTTTCTAAAACAGTCACTCCTTCAAGTTTTAATTTTTAGTTTTCTATTGCCTTGTGTTGTTTCCAGTTTTATTTTACGTAGGCCATCACAGATGCTTTTAGGAAGGTGATGGGTTATCAGTAAACTAATTAATTTTAAGCAATACTTATGATTAGCTTATAGTTCTGTTTTTTAAACTGATGTCTTATTATTACTGATATTAGATTAAAATTAAATGTTATCAATAACATGTTGAATAGTAATACCATTTTAGCAAATTGTGATTGTGAGTTTCTTTAAAATATTACTTCAAAGTCTAAGGTGTGTTTTGAAAAACGAATGAATTGCTGTAATAGTTTCAAAATATTCTGCTGTAGTAATGTGATCAAAGAAGCTTTTGTACTTGTGCAATAATTTATGTCACCTTGAATCATCTGGAGAGAGAACACTGAAACCTTGTTCATTTTAGTAACCTTGTTTTTCAACCTGACAAGCATAGGTGTATTTAATATTCTGTTATAGTACAAACAGCACAAGCTTACTTGGTATATTTTCAGCTTAGAACCTCCTTTTGATTCAGTACTAAAAGATTATTCTGAATATGGATTAGACTGTAGGAAACAACATTTTAGTTTATCTCTTGTCTTATGTATAATGGCTACTCATTCTAATACTTAGCAAAGTGCCAGAATCTCGCAAATTCTCTACCATCTATTGATTCCTCATTGACTCATGTTGATGGAAGTGTGTCATGAAGAGTTCATACAAAAGTGGCTGTATCTCATTTTTCTCAATCTGTTTTCTTAAAAGGATGATAAATGTTAATTTTTGAAGATGGGATAGAAAGAAAAGCAAGTGATTTACTAATAGCTTGGAGAAAAATTGTTCCAAGTAACATATTGAACGAGGAGATTGTGTTTAACAGAGGCGGTTAAAAAAGATCTTGAGGGGTGCCTGGCTGGCTCAGTCAGTACAGATTGTGACTTTGGGTCTCTTGAGTTGTGAGTTTAGGCTGAGCAGGGAACCCGATGTGGGGCTTGATCCCAGGACCCTGGGATCATGACCTGAGCAGAAGGCAGACACTTAAGGACTGAGCCACCCAGGCACCCTTAATTTTTATGCATTTTGATCAACATTGTGATTAAGTGGTTTGCTATATTTTAGTAAATTCATAATTAGACTTTGGAATTTGAACTAAAATACATGCTTATTTTATAAATTAATGGGTAGGTGTGTGTGTCTAATCTATGTAAACACTGGTTTAGCTGGCCAGTTAGGTTGGTTACTAAAAACATTATCAGTAATGAGTTAATGAATCCAAAGCTTTAGACTTGACTCATGGCCATAATCTACTTCTAATCTTGGATATGCCATAAATGTCTCCTGATAAATAATAATATGGAGTCATTAGTTCCACTAGAAAAACAACTTAGATACTATTTGCTTTTCTTAAAAAATATGTATTAAATGCTCCCCATATGCAGGTAATTGGATATACTACCTTATTTAATACTCATACTAAACCCAAGTCCCATTTGCAGATTGGAAAACTAGAACTTAAAGACATAAAGTAGTTTTCCAAGGTCACGTGACTAATCAATACTAATGCTTGGATTGGAATTTCAGTTTATTTGATTCTTCAGGACATAGTTTTTTTCTTTACATTATACCACTTTCTTTTTTTGTATATAAAGGAAAAAAAGCTGTTCTTATGTTGATGTTTGTAAGAGAAAATCAACTAGATTCTTTCATGATGTCTAAAAATGACAAGAATGAACATACTTTAAAATCTTTTCATGTGATTCACTTTTCCATTGATCACTCTGCACATCTTTGGACCATAAAATCATAACCCTTTCCATTTTGATTTGTTTTCTCTTTTAATAGGTGAACAATTTTGGATGGAACACTGAACCAGTTTTACAAATCATTTTTCCTTGTTTTTCTTATAGAGCACGTGGTAAAATAAACATACAATAACGTTCAAAGTTCTAATTTATCTCAAACCTCTGATTTAAGACTAAGAATTAATTAGCTCTTTATCCATTCTCTTTATTACCCTCCCAAATACTAGCAAATGGCTTCTATTTGTTTATTTGGTGGGAGGGAGTAATTTTCCACGTATGGACATCAAGCATGTTGGTTATACTGAGAGAACATGAAGCCACAGTAATATTTGTCTTAGGTCTGAGAGCTAAAACATGATAATATGTGCCAAAGACAGAGTACAAATTTTTATATGTCATAGACTTTGAGGTCACTTATAAGTACCCAAAAGAGTAAATTTAAAGTACTGGGACCCAAGAGTATAAAACATAGTTTTAACTATGTTTTAGTTTTGTCATTTGTTTTGTTTTGTCATTTGTTATCTTGCTATTTGTTTGCCACTTTTCCTCCAGACAAGTTGGAAACTATCTCCCCCGCACCCCCGCCGGCATCACCACTGCACACACATCTGTCTGAACCCCGCAAGGATACGCCCCTGTCTTTGCCACCTACATATTCATGTTCAGGACCAGTCTGGGGCCACGCACAGGTGCCACGTGCCTCCCAGGATGAGGGCAGGTGCAGCCTGGCAGGCGGCCAAAGCTCCCATCCAGTCTGGCTCCACTGGCTGCCCTGAACTCTGGGTCCCGCCTCCTGCCCTCCTGTGGCAGACCCATCCCTCCCACCCCACAGCCTCCTGTCCCTGGTCTCTCTGCCCTGGCCACAGGGTCCTACTCAGAAAAAAAAAAAAACAAAAAAAAACAAAAAAAAACCCCAAATAGCAAGATAGATGGCGGTCCAAACCCCATGATTATTTGTGTATAATTTTACAGATATTTACAAGTAACTAATCATGTGACTAAACCTATTAAACTGGTCTGAAATATAAGAAATTTTTAATAGAGAAATAATTTTAAGATTCATTCAGTTCTAATCAAGATATTGCAGAATGTTCTTTGAGGAAAGTATTTGGTATTCATAGCATATGTAATTAATTCAATGACCAAATGGATTCTGAACTTTTTGTAATAAATTTATGTTTTTATTTTTTAGAATTTAAAAATTAAAACACACACATGTACATACACACACAGGGTACACTAAGCATTAATAATTAAAACATTTTATTTATATATTTGTGGGTAAATTATAGTTAACTTTAAAAATAAAAATGAACTCCAGTTAATTTATATATCCCTTGAAAATATTCACTTGCTTCCCTAATTTTGGAGTGCAGCATAGTGTATCATTTTTGAGAACACTTATTAAAATGAAAATCCCTATAGTTGTGTGTAACTGTCATGACTTTAGTTTCCAACAGAGTATACTAAAAAGTGTAGCAAAGACTTTATTTAACAAAATAAAACCATATACCACATTCACTGCTTTGATTTATCGCCATTATTTTTGACTTGGAATATCCCTCCCTTGACATGCTATTTTATGCCTTGTGATTCAGAGTGCCCTTTTATAGCATGTTGCAGTACTTCAGAAAGGAGACAGCCTCAATTCGTAACATTGCTGTAAATCAGGGTGACTGTAGCTGTGGCAATACTTGCAAGGTTACCCAATCCTAGAAGTCTCAGATTTCTTTTGCTGTTATCATCGAAGATGGATGCTGTTACATTTCTGTTCTTGAGGGGTTAGGTATAACAGTGGCTTGTAAGTCATTTTCTTAAGTGAAGGAGAAATTTTGCCTGTTTGTACTGTTTGGACTTTAATCTTAGGTATAATCAGTTCCCTCATCTGTTGTTTCAGTTCTACTCTCCCTTGCACACACACATAACTTCCCACACCAAAAATTCACCCTCCTCTTCTGAGACACCTATTCTGTTTCCTTTACCTTGTCTTCCCCTAAACTAGCACTGATTATGTTTTCTTACATGTAGGCTAATAATAACTTATGATGTGTTTACTTCCATGGGTGTTTTAATAAAGAACATAAATACAAAAATTCTAATGGTGACATTTCAGCATCCTGGCAGAAAACAAGGGTGTAGTTTTACCATGAGCTTCTCATTGCCCTCATACCACACGAGATCAAAGATTGTGTAAATCTTTGTTTGTCTTTCTATGTTCTATCTCAAGAGAAGACTATTGTAGTGTCTCAGGTATTCTTGTTAATTTTCTCATTCTTCAATATTATATGCATTTGTGTATACATTTCTTTTTTTAAATATGTATATTGAACATACTTTGTTAAGATTTACTTCTATTCATTATTTTTTCTAGTAATTAGACTTTTTCATTGCTGTATGTAATTTCTCCCTTGTTTCTCCTATGAGAAGAGTGTGAGTGATACACCTACACTGATGCTTGAATACTATAGCAGAGTGATCCTCACTTTGTATACGGGAAAGTGGAGCCTGTGTCAAGAAAAACACATAAATAAAAAAGAAGTATCACAAAATTCTGATTCTAGTAGTAATTGAAGGGCAAGAAAGAAATATTCTTATTAAATAACAGATACTGTCCAGAATATCAATAAGCAGTAAATTTTAAAAAATAGTGAAACTATTCTATATGAAACTATAATGGTGGATACATACCATTATAAAATGTATAATACCAAGAGTGAACGCTAACATAAACTGTGGTCTTTGGGTGATGATTATGTATTAGTATAGGTTGATCAGTTGCGAAAAATGCACCATTCAGGTAGAGGATGTTGACAACGGGGGTGAGGAGACTGTGCATGTATAGGCATAGCAAGTGTATGGGAAACCTCTGTACCTTCTTCTCAATTTTGCTTATGAGCCTAAAAGTGCTCTAAAATTTAGTCTACTAAAAAATAAAATAACTACAAATTTAAAAAGCATGTATTGATGAATTGCATTAGCCCATTTTAAGAAAAAAAATTAAAAGAAAAAAGAATATATGAAGAAAATGTAAAGAACCGTAACTCTATTTATTGCATGTTCTTTTTATTCTAGACATTATGCTGAGGAACTTGAATGTATTTTCCACTTAAATACTCTCAACAACTTGTAAGAAGTTATCATTATGGTCCTGTTTCACAGATGAAGAAACAGAGGTTAGGGATGTTTAATAATGCACACACACAAGGGAGGAGGAAGGCCCAGGATTTAAATCCAAGGCTGCTTGACTGCAGTATCTAATCATTCACACATTGAGCCATGTATTCATGCTGTATATAGTTTATTTTTATTCTGGAGCTTGGGGAAATGCCTATTGATAGTAGGAAAGAATTGGAAGTAGATGGAGGTAGGAGAATAGCTTCACATTTTGGTACATATGTATATATTACTTGAATATTTTATAAATAGGATGGATCATATATTTTTAATATAATTTAAGAAAGTAAGCAACAGTGAATACATAGAAAAAATATATTTCAAGGATAAGAATTTTCCCCCTAATTTTGTTAAAGTTGTAGCCCATTAATCATTTATTTATGATCAAAACAAAAACAATTAATTTATCAAGGAGGGTTATGAGGCAGTTTGCTCTTAAATTGAGGTTAAACTAAATCCTAGAGGTTTTTTGTCTCTTTCCTCTCCTCCCCTCCCCTCCGCTCCCCTCCTGTTCCTTTTTCTTTCTGTTCCTCTTTCTTTCCTCCTCCCTTCCTTCCTTCCTTCCTTTCTCTCTTTCTTTCTTTTCCAGTCCTTCAGAAGTCTATGACTTTAGTAAATGACCAGGAAAAGAAAAAAAAGGCTGAAGGAAAATAATAAGTTATGGACAACTTGAACACCAGCTTTAGAAAGGATGACTCATTATGTACCTATAATCTCATTAACAAAAGGAACAAGATAGGGGCACCTGGGTGGCTCAGTGAGTTAAGCCTCTGCCTTTGGCTCAGGGTCCTGGGATCAAGCCCTGCATTGGGCTCTCTGATCCGTGGGGAGCCTGCTTCCTCTTCTCTCTGCCTACTTGTGATCTCTGTCTGTTAAATAAATAAAATCTTTAAAAAAAAAAGGAACAAGATAACCTATAAATTTATTGGTCCTATTATTCATTCCAGATTTTGATAGAGACTAGACAAAAATGGCAGATGCCTAACTAAAATATATTTTTTTACTAGGTTTTACAAATCTCTGAATAGTTTGGTAGACTTTATACTGTTTTATTTAGGTGGCTTTTATAATATATGCATTGGCTAAAGGACAGAAATGTTTTTCCATGCAGATGTCCATTCATTTAGTAGACATATTCATAGTTATTTTGAAGACTATTTTAGGATTTATGATATATCATCACTTAGCATTTCAACAACCCTGAATAATTGTTGTTAAAATCTTATTTTAGGGTTAAGGATGAGACAAATAGCTATTGTCTGTTCAATAGGAAAGTTAACCTAAGGCTACAGAGCCAGGATTCAGATCTAAATTGGTGTCTCCACAGCCCATTTCTTCCCACTATAATATCCCCCTTCCTGATGTTCAGGAACATCTAGCTGTTTTATCATTCTTGGACCCACTAAAAGTCTTTTAAAATCTGAGACTTTCCCTTGAGTGGGGGAGGAGATTGTAGTTCTGGTGTATATTGTGCTATGCCATGTTGCATCTGTTGACCTATCAATAAGTTAATATAAATCTGGTGGTGATTAAATACAACCCAGAGAACAATAGAAGCAGTCTAGGACCTATAGTTAGTTTCATTTCATTCTTCTATAGGGAGAAGAACTCAGATCAAGTGTGATGTAGTTTCTGTCAGAATGAAAATAATCTGAGCATTCTGGAGTGCTAGTAATAGAAGGGAATGTTGAAAGACCTGTCAGCTTCTTTTAGTGAAACAGTAGCAATAATGAAGCAGTGCATAGAGGCTTTACATTTTTCAGCAAAGATAAACAGAGCCATACACTGTTTTTGAAAATGTGAATGGAAAGACCAATATAGTACAGGCTCTACATCTCTTTCCACTTAAAAACAGTAAAACTTTTTTCAGTAAAACTATTCAAGACTAATGATACCCACTATTACAGTTATTCAAGTTGATTTTGACATACAATAGTTACAGCTCTCTGATTGAACATGCTCTTCTTACATTAAGAGTGATTTAGGAAAAACGGGATCATACCATAAACAATTAAGGATACTTTAAAGCATTACAGTTCTTTAAATGAAGTCTATATTATAAATGAGCATGAATTAAACAACAGATCTTGAGCATTATATAATTCAGCCATATAAGCTACAGATTTTTTTTTTCCATAGGTTAGATGGGATGGTGGAAAAGAAGGCTTTGCCAGTTAGTTTTATTTTTTTAACCTAATTCTCTTTTTGGTACAATGATTTAGAATCCAGTATACCTATCAAATTTGAATTGCTTTCCAAATTTTATTTCTTCAGATCTACTGAATTAGAATATATATGGGTGTTTTGAGAAAGCCCTTAGTTGATATCCATTTGTGATTTGATCTAAAAAGGAAAATTATTAATTTCCTCACACAAACACAATATGTATATACACACATACAGTGTATCTATATATATTACTGTGCATCTATATCATCTGGCTGTATGCTCTCTAGAATATAAATACTGTAAAGGAGAACAATTCTATGCCTAGAACCCTGTGCCTAGTTCCTAAGGATCCTTTCAGAACATATTTGTCAGATGAATAATAATTCTCAAAGAGGAATTGGGAGGGGCAATGTTGGTGATTCAGCAAAAAGACTGTCTGTAGGTAAGGAAACAGGTCCTAAGCACAACCTTTTTTTTTTTTTTTTAAGGTTTTATTTATTTATTTGTGGTGGAGGCAGGTGAAGGAATTAGTAAGAGGTGGAGGTTTAATAGTCTATCAGTGGTTCTTTTTTTTCTAAAGCTAGTTTTATCGGTCCTTCCTTGTATGTCCTGCTAGTTCACCTGATCAGGATTTTTTTCCCTCCTTAATTTTGTAAAACAATTGAGTCCTGAACTCATGCTGCAAACTTAGCATAGTTAAGATTCTCCAGAATATGAAGAATTGTTTTGGTCATATATGACATTATATATGAAAATAAATTGTTACTATCTACTATGTTTACTAATGTATTTATATATTTTTTATTTTTCTTTTTTACTAATGTATATTTTAAGCATTTAAAGGAGTGCCTGATTAAAAAATAGAGACTCAATAAATATTTCTTTTAAGGATTAAAAGTATACATGACACATATTTATGGAGATTTTAATCAGAGGTTGATTCTTCAATTTATGTTTTATAGACTATTGTGTAGTCTTCTAAGGTCTCATTGGGCTCTACTAACAACTGCAAGTAGATAATGCAGTTACTATCCTATTTTATAGAAGAGAAAACCAAGGCCTAGAAAGATCAAATTTCTCTGTTTTATTTCACAAATTTATATACGTTTTGGATTGTAAAGACTTTAAATATCAGCTGGTTTCAATTTTCTGTATTCCAAACAAATTGCTTATAGTTAGTTCTTTCAGTCATGAAGAACGTCCTTCCCCTTAAAGCACTTCCATCCATCCTCTTATAACTCCTCTCAGCTTCCTGCTTAAATATCTTTTGAGTCATCTTCTACATGATTGGATTTCAGCATTTGGAAAAAATTGCAGTAGGTCTTCCGAGGATACTCTTGTCCTATGTAAATGTTCTAGTTCCTTTAGCCATTCCTCATGAGACATGGTTTTAAGACAGTCTATCCACCTACTCACTTGCTTCCACATATGCTTCAGTTAATTTAGCCCCTTCAATAATTGTACTCATCATGGCTTAGCACAGTTTCTATTTATGAGTCCCAATTAAGTTCCACACAGTTTATCTATACTATTTCATTTAATTTTTGCAATAATCCAGTTAAATTGTTTTAGTGAACACTTGGTTGTAGGAATAAAAATCCATCTAAATTAGCTTAAGGAAATTAAAAGGAAAAAATGGTTTTTCACGGCATAGGTTCTCTGAAATTCCACAGGAACTTCTGAAAAGTGGTAAATTCTCTGGGTGTAGCATTACATGGTGATTTCTGACAAGGGAAAAGGAGCAAAAGTAACCTAAGGAGGAAATGTTGATAAAAGGGCCTGGTAGAATTTATACACAAATAGCTGTCACATTTGTCTCATAAACTCTCAAGGTTTTCTGGAGAATTGGAATTGTTTAATTTGGTGGTACAACCAGGTGACCTACTCACTGATATAATGCTCTAAATGACCTTTTTATTAACTGGCTGCTAACTGTTTTATCCTGAAAATACACAAATGAGATTTAGTGTTCCCTTATTGCCTGCCTTTTCTTTTACTCCTTCTTCACTCTTTCAACATGCCCATATCACTAGATTCTGAACAACCTCACTGAAGTAGAAGGTCCCTGAATTTTAGTTGAATTTATTTCCTATCCTCTGACATGCAGATGTCTTACCAATAAGTGTAGAGTAGTTATTATTTCTTGCTCACTAGGGCTAAACAACTTAATTGCAGTGATGGATCCTGAAGCAGAGCAATCACCCCTGGATTCCAGACCTATGAAAACTATGAAATAATACATGTTTTAAGCCACTAAGTTTTGGGGTAATTTCCTATGAAGCACAGATAATTTATATAATTTATATAATCTTTTTTTTCTTTTTGTATTTATTTTAATTGCAGTTAGTTAGTTAATGTACAGTGTTATACTAGTTTCAGGTTACAGTATAGTAATTCAACAATTCCATACAGCACTCTGTGCTCATGATGTTAAATGCACTCCTTAATCCTCCTCATCTATTTAGCTAATTCCCCTACCCCCTTCCCCTCTTGTAACCATTAAATTATTCTCTATAATCAATCTGTTTCTTGCTCTCTCTCTCTCTTGCTCTCTCTCTCTCATTTTTTCCCCTTTGCTTGTTTTTTTTTTTTCATTTCTCAAATTCCACATGAGTGAAATCATATGATGTTTGTCTTTCTCTGACTGACTTACTTTGCTTAGCATTATACTGTCTGGCTCCATCCATGTTGCTACAAATGGCAAGATTTCATTATTTTTTATGACTGAATAATATTCCATCCCTCATCTTCTTTATCCATTCATCAATTGGTGGACACTTCGGCTGCTTCCATATCTTGGCTATTGTAAATAGTGCTGCTATAAACATAGGGGTGCACGTATCCTTTTGAATTAGTGATCTTGTATTCTTTATCTTGTATCTTGTATACCTGGTAGTGTGATTGCTGGATGGTAAAGTAGTTCTGTTTTTAACTTTTTGAGAAAACTCTATACTGTTTTGCATAGTGGCTACACCAGTTTGCATTCCCACCAATAGTACATGAGTGTTCTTTTTTTTCTACATCCTTGACAACACCTCTTGTTTCCTGTGATGTTGATATTAACCATTCTGACAAGTGGGAGGTGATATCTCATTGTAGTTTTGATTTGTATTTCCCTGATGGTAAGTGATGATGAGCATCTTTTCATATGTCTGTTGGCCATCTATACTATTATTTATTTATATATTTATGTATTTATATATTTATTTATAAGTGGGCTTGGAGCCCAACAGAGGGCTTGAACTCATGACCCCGAGATCAAGACCTGAGCTGAGATCAAGAGTGGGTAGCTTAAATGATTAAGCTACCCTGAGCCACCTAGGTGTCCCTCTATCTTTTAGATAAAATTATATAAGGAATCTGATTGTCCCAGTTCATGCTATGGGCCATATTTTTACCTCAGAACAATAAGTTGTAAATGGTGAGTGAAAAATGTGGTATGTGGGAAAGATGACTACTTAGTTAATATTCCAAACTGGAGCACTTAGAAGCTAGCATGCTTACTAATTAATAAGCATAAACAGAACTCTTCCTGAGCAGATGGAGAGGACCACCCTATTTATAGCACAGCCACTCCCTGTGCCTATAGAAAGGGCCGGCTAAGCCAGATGAGAAAGTGAACATGGCAGGTAAGTTGGTTTACCTGTTTGATTAATAGGCACAATTTTCCCTGTTATATAACTGGAAAACCTAGGCTCACTCAAGTTGTCTTCTAAGTGGCAATCAATCATGTTAAAAATGGTGGATCTGGAATTTAAACCCAGATCTCTCATTCTAAAGTTTGTGTGAGCTTTTCACTTTGCTGTTTCATCTCTGTAGTACACTGTGTATTACAGTAATGTGGTCAGGAAGTCAGGGTTTAATTTCATCACTTTTTTTCTAGATTATTCTAGAACCATTGTTATTCAGTGATTGTCATCTTTGGGTACACATTAGAATCAGCTGTGGAACTTTGAAAATATTAATGTCTACTCCTCAAAGCCATCAAATTAGAATCTTTTGTGGTTGGGTTAGGCATCAGTATTTTTAATTCTTATCATTCCACTGTGTGGCCAGTCTTGAGATGAGAGAGCCTTATATGGGCTGGCAGATGGGGAACTGACATGAAGATTTGGGACTTGGAAGGATGATAAAGGGTTTGTAAAGTCAAATTTTTTAATACAACAACTTCTCTGATTGCCAAGAGAGGGGTCTGGAAATCTGTATTTTAAGCAAGTGCCTCAGTTAATTCTTACCAGGCAAGTTTTGTATCTGCTAACACAATTCATCATCAAAAAAGGCCTTTCATATGTAGTTTTAATAATAATGCCTCATTCCTTTATTAAAATGCCTATAATCACTTAAGTCTGACATTTACGTTTCTGATGCCCAGGGGGGAAAAAAAAAGGCTTTCTGAAAAATCATTTATGAAACTGTAAACAAATGTAGCTGACCAGTGATTTTACTAGTGTGGATAACTGTTTGAAATTGGGAATAAAAAATGGAAATCTAATGTTTTCTCAGATGTTGCAAAAATATCAGATGTTAATAAGTCTACTGCCTTGCTGATTTTTTTGTGTGCTAGGAAGACTCAAGCATAGTCCTGTTTAATCATATATCTTTTCATTGAAGAGAGAAGGAACTTATTTTAAACTTACTCAGCTCTTTTTTATCCAGAAAGAAAATAAAATAAAATACTTTTTTTAAAAGTATACTGCTTTTTCTATGAAAATGGCTATATCCACGGTCTCTTGAATTTTAGCTCAGAGTAGATATATTTCTGAAGCAGTTGAAAATAGGCATAGGCATCTGATTTAAGACAGGAAGTAAAAAATAAATTGTTCAATTAAAACTACAATGGGAATTTTTTGGAGAAATTAATTACCTGAGCTGGAACTTAGCCAGGACAACAGTTAATTCTCCTACCCATATAAAGAAGGAAAATAGGAAATAAGTAATTCTCCACTCTATCCCCACCCCCACCTCTTGTCAGAATGTATTATATTTATGTTCTTATTGCTGTGTGCAACTCAGATGAGAGAGAAATTTATTACCAAATTTATAGAAAAAGACATGTGGGTAGTTTGTACCTCATAATTCAAAAGGCATAGAAGCTGACAGAAATCCCCAAACAGGAATTTCTCCCCTATTCCACGGTGTTTAAATGGTGTACAATGTGAACCGATAATCATCAGTCAGGCATCATGTGTTGGGACATCAGCATGCACAAAAAATTTTGTATACAGGATTCATAGGAAACAGAATATGTGGTCTTATTTCACTATCAAAGAAGTGCAGATGAGAAATATAAAATCATTATAGTAAACATAATCATTACATGATCACCAAAGTATTTTTCTCTTTTTCTTCTTCCTTCCTAGCAATTTCTGTCACTTGTTTTACAAGTATTTATTTTAATTTTTAAGTTATTATACAGTAAAATAGATGTTATTTTTGGTTCTATGAATTTTAACACATGTATAGACCTGTGTAATTACCACCACTGCTATCACAATATGGAATAATATTACTACCCCAAAACACCTCCCTTGTTTATCTTTTTGTGACATGTGCTTCCACCACCTCAAAACCCTGACAACCACTAATCTGTTTCCCATCATTACAGTCTTATTTTTTTTCAAGAGTGTAATATAAATGGAATTTTAAGATAAATAACCCATTTTGAGACTGGGTTATTTCAAGGTTTTGGAAATTATGACTATAGTGCTATAAACATTTACGTACCCAGGATGGCATTACTGGGTCATCTGCTAAGTATATGTTTACTTTTATAAGAAATTGTGAAACATTTTCAGTGGTTGTACCACTTTGCATTCCCATGAGCAAGGTAAGAGAGCTCCAATTTCTCTACATCTTTGCCGAAGGTTGGAATTACCAATTTTTTAAAAAAATTATTATTATTATTTTTATTTTAGTCATTCTAATAGCATGTGGTGTTATCTCATCATGGCTTTAATATTCATTCCCTAATAGCTACTGATATTGACATCTTTTTCATGTATTTGTATAATATCCTTGTATTCTTTCTGGTGAAGGGTCTATTCAAATTTTTAACCATTTTTTAAATCCATGTTCTTTTGAGTTTGAGAATTCTATTTAAATATATAATCCTTTGTTCATTTTGTGATTTACAAGTATTTTCTCCACTCTATAATTTGTCTTTTCATTTTCTTAATAATTCCCACCAATTTCCATACAATCTGATTCATCTTTTTTTTTCTTTTATGCAGTATGTCTAAAAACTCATTGCCCAATCTTAGATCATGAAGGTTTTCTCCCATGTTTTCCTTTAAAAGTTTTTCCTTTTATATTTAGGGTTATGAGTTGTTGTTGTTTTTTTTCCTGAAGATTTATTTATTTATTAGAGAGAGCGAGTGAGCAGGAAGAGGGATAGAGGGAAAGAGGAGAGGGAGAGAGAGAATCTCAAGCACACTCCCCACAGAGTGCAGAATCTAGCATCAGGCTTGATCTCATGACCCTGAAATCATGACCTGAATGAAATCAAGAGTCAGATGTTAATCAACTGATAACCCAGGCACCGCTAGTTATGAATTGTTTTGTGTTAATTTTTGTATAATAATTTTTGTGAATTTTAAGTCAGTGCTTAGTTTTTATGTGTGGGTTTTTTGTTTTTGTTTTTGTTTTTATTTTATTTTATTTTATTTTTTATTTTTTTGCTTATGGTTATCCAGTTGTTCCCACATCATTTGTTGAAAAATCTATCCTTTATATACATAGTTACTTTTTCATATTTGTGAAAATTTGTCATATTTGTGTGAAATATTCTCTTGGGCTGTGTTTATATCCTTTTGCTAGTGCCAGTATCCTAATTATTGTAACCTAGTAGTAAGTCTTAAAAGTGAGTTGTATGACTTCTCCAACTTTAATTTCATTTTTCAAAATATTTCCTTATATTTTTCAAATTTAAAATCAGATTGTCCATCTCTACCAAAAAATTCTATGAGATTTTGTTTGAAACTGCATTAAGTCAGTTAGATTCATTTGAGATTTAATATCTTTACTATGAATTTTCTAGTTCATAAAAAAATTTATGTATCTGCACTTTTTTATATCTCTTTTAATGTCTTTCTTTAGCATTTTGTATTTTTTATTACAGGGATCTTATGCATAGTTTGATTTATACATAAGCACTTCATTTTTTGAGCTATTGTAAGTATAACCTTTTTCAAAATTTTGGTCTCCAATTGTATATTGAAAATATTGACTTTATGTTTGTTGACCTATATCCTGCAAACTTGCTTAACTCACTTATTATTCTAGAAGTTTTTTGTAGATTATTTCCGGTTTTTACATAGATAATCATGTCATAAATAAATAGGTACAAGTTCATTTCTTCATTTCTTATCTATGTATCCTTTTAATTTATTTTTCTTGATTTATTGTATGACCAGAACTTCCTATACTATGCTGGACAACAGTGGGAAAAATGGACATTCTTGTCCTAACACAAATCATGGAAAAACATGCAGTCTTTCACCATTAAGTATGATATTTATTATAGTTTTTTGTAGGTGCTTTTTTTTTTCAAGATTTTATTTATTTATTTGACAGACAGAGATCACAAGTAGGCAGAGAGGCAGGCAGAGAGAGAGGGGAGAAGCAGGCTCCCTGCTGAGCAGAGAGCCTGATGTGGGGCTTGATGCGGGGCTCGATCCCAGGACCCTGGGATCATGACCTGAGCTGGGGGCAGAGGCTTTAACCCACTGAGCCACCCAGGTGCCCCTGTAGGTACTTTTTATAAGGTTGAAGAAGTTCCTTCTATTCCTAGTTTGCTCAGAGGTATTTTTTTAAGTCATAAGTGAATATTAAATTGTTCAGGTAATCCTACTCCATAAATAGATATGACCATGTAGTTTTTCATCCTGCATTACCAAGAAAAGACACACTGGGTCATAGTTTCATATATACACACATATACACATACATACACTTTTTAAAATATATAAATACTTGCAAGTTGAATAAAAACATATACATTTGGATAATAGCTATCCTTTAGTTGGTGTCTTCAGACATTTCCATTTAATGTAATTTAATGTAATTTTGATGTTTTGTTTTAGGTCCACCATTTTATTTTATTTATTTTTTATTTTTTAATTTTATAATTTTCCAGTGTTTGAAAATTCATTGTTTATGCACCACACCCAGTGCTCCATGCAATACGTGCCCTCCTTAGTACTCACTACCAGGCTCCACCATTTTTCCCATTTTTTGTTGTTTGTTTGTTTTAGTTTTGGTGGCACTGTTTGTTTGTTTGGTTCTCCTTCCTATCTTCCTGTGGATTGTTTTAGCATTTTTTAGTTCTCCAGTGTATTTTTGGCTAGATAACCATGTATTTTTTTTAATGGTTGATATAGGAATTATAGCATACATATTAACATTTAACAACTCTACTAAAAATCAATTATTTACCACTGAAAGTCAAATGTAGATTTTGCTACTGTGTAGGTCTCTTTAACTACCTCCCTCTCTCTTTATGTATTAGTTATTTCATAAATTATAGTACATAAATTGAAATTCTCCTCAGAATCATTCTTCTCCTACTCATAATTTTTGCTTTGAACTGTCAAATGTACTTTAAAGAGCTTACTAGGAGAATAATCTATTATATTTACTTAGATATTTACTATTTCTGTTACTTATCTTTATTCCTGATTTTTCAAGTTTACTTCTAGTAGTATTTCTCTTTGACTGAAAAGCTTTATTTAGCAATTCTTCTAGAATAGGTATGTTGGTTGCAAATTCTCCTAGCTTAACTTTATTTGAGAATGACTTTCTTTCAGCTTCATTCCCCAAAGATATTTTCACTGGCTATAAAATAATAGGTTGGCAATTCTTTTTTCTAAGCACATTAAAAGCCTTCTTCTTTCTGGTTTTTATGTTTTCTGATGAGAAATCTGAAGTTATTTGAATTGTTCTTACCCAGATAGGTGGTGCATCATTTTCTTTGGCTGCTACAAATATTTTTCTTTCTGTTTTTAATTTTCAGATATTTGGCTATGATATTCTTGTGAATGAATTTCTTTGAGTAAATACTATTTCAGTTTTGATTAGATTCTTCAATCTCTGTGCTAATGTCTTTCACCTAATTTGAGACATTTCAATCATTATTTCTTCAAAAATTTTGACAATATCGCATTTTTCCTCCTCTCCTAGGACTTGGAAGACATGCATTATTAGACCTTTTGTTATTTTCCCACAGGCCCTTGAGGCTGTATTTATTTACTTTTAATCTATTTTCTTGTTTGTGTTCAGATTGACAATTGTATGGATTTTTCTTCAAGGTCATTGAACTCTTTTTTCTGTAGTCTCCATTTTAATTAAAAAAATTTTTTTTAAATTTATTTGTCAGAGAGAGAGGGAGAGAGAGAGCGAGCACAGGCAGACAGAGTGGCAGGCAGAGGCAGAGGGAGAAGCAGGCTCCCTGCCGAGCAAGGAGCCCGATGTGGGACTCGATCCCAGGACGCTGGGATCATGACCTGAGCCGAAGGCAGCCACTTAACCAACTGAGCCACCCAGGTGCCCCTCCATTTTAATTTTAAGCCTATCCAGTGAGGTTGTTTTTTGTTTTTTTTTTTGTCTTTCCCCAATTCTGTAATGTATATTTCATTTATAAAATTTCTATTTGTTCTTCTTATCTATTCCTTTGGTGTTTCTATATATTTTTCTATTCCCTTCAATAATGTTTATACTTGTGTGTTGAAGTCTTTTTATAATAGTTACGTCAGAATCTTTGTTACATATATACAATGTTATTTCATCTCTGCCCTGGTATAAGTTGATTGTATTTTTCTACATGAGTTGAGATTTTGGATTACTATCTGGACATTTTAAATATTATGTTATAAAATTCTAAATCTTGTAAATTCTATAAGGCATGTTGAAAATTTTGTTTTAGCAGACAATTAACATAATTAGATTCAGGGCACAAGTTCCAGCACACCTTCAGTGTGCTGTGGTTCTAATGTCAGTTTAATTTTCAAAGCCTGTTCAGTGCTATTCAAAATATGCCAGGTGTGCATCACTCAGTGTTCAGGGACCAGGATGGCAGTCTCTAAGTTAATTCACTTATCACATTCTTTGAAAGGGTGATCAAATCTATAGTTGTGCAGCTTGAGAGTGAGCTCATGGAATTCACAAACAACTTTAAGGTCTTATTTTCCTGAGCTTCTCTCTTTCTTTGCAGTCTCTACAGTATTTATCACTTTTCTAGGGCTCTTTTTTTCAGTCATCTAGCTATAGTAGTGTGGTACTTTCCTACCATGCTTTGTCAAATTCTTCCAGGCCTGCACCCACATCTGTAGAACAGAGAGACAAAAACAATGGATAATGTGACCTATCTCATGGGATTAAAGCTCCCCCAATCAGAAAGAAAGTTTCTACCCTGTAGAAGTTTGGTTCCTATAGGGAGTCCATTTCCCACTACCTCACCATACGATCATTTGTTGCCTAAGATTGGAGACACTAGAGAAAAAGACAAAAAGCCATTCTACACTCTGTACTTTAGGAGTTCCCTTCTCCACTTCCTGAATTAGAAGTAGATAGTTTCTTCTTGAGGCCTCTACCTGCACCCCAGTGCTAGTTGTTTTGGACTTCATTGAGATGAGATTGGAGTATACTGTAGGGGAAAAATCACTTATTTGGTGATGCTTCAAATTATGGTATTCTTTTCTTATTTATATGCTACTGTTTGCTTTTCAGAGACATCTCTATACATTCTGCCCAGGATTTATAGTTGCATTTATAGAATGTACTTATTTTGCACTAGAACTTTGTTCCTCAAATCTAATTTTATTTTAAAATTCTTTGTCAAAAGTAAATTACTGCCTTAATTCTTACCTTATAATTGTATGGAAACTTCTCAACCTAGCTTTAGGTCTTTTTATATATACATACATACAACACAAAATATAAAGAGCCTGTTCCTACTTGTTTAAAAAAAGGCATTAAAAACAGTTTTGAAGTAGATTAACCCATCAATAGATAGTTCATTCACATGTAGTTCAGTCTTACTTTTTAGTAATTTATTATTATGCAGTGAAGAGAATAGAAAGAATTATCAACTCATTTCAACAAAACATTTATGGAGAATTTTGTGCTCAGAAATGTGCACAATGATATCAAGGAAAAAAGACATATTTATAATATATTTTATACTTAAGAACTATGCCCATTGTACTTGAAATGCTTAAAATATGTTGACAAAAATGTATAAATACATAAAATAGTTCTGCAATACTCTTTATATTACAGTTGACTTCTGCTTTCACATGTTTATGAAATGGGTGGTACAAACATATACACTGTGAATTTTGAGGTAATACAGCCTTTTAGAACTGGTAGGAGATGGACATTTCCTGAGAAATGACAATATGAGCCTCTGGGATAGAAGAATGTGGATAAGAGAAAAAGAACTCATTCTTTACTACCACAGATAAATGAAGACCCAGGAAACGTTCCATACATGCTTCGATTACCAAAGTCCAGCCTCTGTCTTGGACTCCTCTGTCAGTGTATGTTCCAGAACCAATGTGTTAAGAACATTCATCTTATTATCAAACATATCTAAAATATTTAATTTTTATCACATGGTCTGTGTTTATCCCAATATGAGGGAAAAGTCAATAAATCCAAACATTTGTACCTCAGTAACAACTTTTTTGTTATAATTCTAGGTTCAGTGAATTTCATTAAAGTACCAGTGAATTTTGACGCCTCTACTGAAAAGTAGTTTTCATGGGTAATTCGTGACTTTAATACCATATTTGAAGGATAGAGCATTATTATGCTAATTAGATGGAAGAAAGTTACTAATAGTAATCAAATTTGCTTATGCTCCACATAAAGTTTCTACATTCATTGAAGATAATAACAATAATAACACTGTAGTTAGAGTATTCTGTCAAAATCAACCACATGTCTTGTTTATTTAAATATGTAATATTGGTGCACCTGGGCAGTTCAGTTGGTTAAATGTCTGACTGTTGATCTTAGCTCAGGTCTTGATCTCATGGTTGTAACTTCTTGCCCTGCGCTGGGCTCCATGCTAGACATGGAGCTTACTTAAAATATATAAATAAGTGAATAAATAAATAAGAATGCCTGGATGGCTCAGTCAGTTAAGCATCTGGCTCTTGATTTCAGCCTGGGTCTTGATCTCAGGGTGGTGAGATCAAGACCTGTTTGGAGGGCTGTCAAACCTGTCAGGTATGGAGGCTGCTCGAGATTTTCTTTCTCCCTCTCCCTCTGCCCCTCACCCTGCTATCTTTCTCTCTAAATAAATAAATGAAATATTTAAAAGTAAATAAATAAATAAGCAATACTAAGTGATTTCATAATTGTTAAAAAATATGTGACACTATAAAGTTATAATCTTTCTTCTCTCACTAGATTTCTTGAAGTCAAAGGTCCACTGCTGAGGTCAAAGAATAGGTGCCATTTCAATGTTAAGCATATTTTAAATGCTTATGTCGTTTTTATATTTTTAAATATGTATTAGCCTGGATATAGTTTTGGTTGCATAGCTTAATAGGAGTGTCTTGGACAATGTAAGAACTTTTTTTTCTTTCCTACAAAATTACCTGAGTTAGTGTGGTACACTGCCTCATGAAGACACTGAAGGAGTAGGGTTTTGTTTTTTTTCATGTTGCTCCCCTATATGATGTCAACAAGACATGTCTTTCAGCTGTTCTTTGCGTAGTGCTTATCCTCTCCTCATGGTAAGGATGACTATAATAGAATCTCTGACCTTCATACTTCACAACAAAAATCCAGTAGAAAAAGAAAACTGCTCTCTCACCAGAGCCCCAGAAAATTCTTTACTTACTTTGTTTATGTCTATCCCTGATATACTGATTTTAGCCAGAGGATGAGATGAATTGACCTACTTATACCAACTGACCCCCAAGGGTACAGTCAACTCTGGTTAAACCACATTGACTGGGAGCTGGAGATGAGTAATTCTTTAATAGAAAATCACAGCATTTTTGCTGGAAGGAAGGGGAAATTGGTACTGGAGAAATAAAAAACAATCCCATTAAAAATTATTATTGTGAAGGATATCTATGCCAAAACTGCAATAGATAAAATTTTTGTAATATCTCAACTTCTATCAGAGGTTAACTGAGTATTTGTCCCCTATTGGTAAAAGAAATGTCAGCTACTTCATCACAAAGTCCAAGATGGAAACAGCACCTTGAAATTACTAGCATAGTCTTTTAAAGAGTAAAGAATAGAGTCTAAAAAAGTAGAGATTACATCTTGGAATCATTTGGGGGAAATCATAGGGCTGACTACAGGCTGATCAGCCCTAATTATCTAGAGGAAGGGGAGCTTTAAGAAAACTTCTGTATTTCAAAGATTTAAAAGAAAAAAATTATTCCTGGAGATGAAGAAAGAGGAAATCAATATGATTTTTCTGGGACCATATGTAGACAGATACTATAATCAGTCTTGATTCAATTTTCCTAGGAAGTCTCTGAAACGTAGCTGGGAACTGAAAGAGCTGATTACAAAGAGCTGGGACTTTGGGATCCCAACTGTGTAACAGTTTTGGGTGATCTTGGTGGCAAAGGAGTAGGTTTAATCATCTTCCCAAGAATTCCTAAAGCTCAAGCCGGGGATCATAAGGTTTATTCTGCAAAAATATAATTGTCTATCTGCTTATATAGGATCAGACTTGAAAAATAATACTGTTTTATTTAACAATAAAATTAACTGGATTCTGTTCTCTCTGCTTGTTGTAAAGGAACTATACCAGCTTTTCAAAAGGTACCAGTTAGGGGCAATAGAGCAGCCATCTTTGGTTGTTCCCTTACTGAGGAGATACTTTAGCAGCAAATAAACTTCTGTAGCTGCTTAGCAAAGAAAAAAGAGGATGGAATGAAACATGCCAGAATTGTGGTTGTAAGAAAAGGAACATACTTACCTTTGTTTAAATTTACCTGGTACAATCTTAGAACACCTTTCCAATACATTTAATTTATCAACAGTAAGAGCCATAATTAAGTATGCCCACTATTAGGAGGCAAGACTCCCTATTCACCTTTAATAAATTCACTATTCTGGGTGCTAACAGATCCAGTTGTATATCTTGCATTCTCTCACTCACTCAGTAGACTGTGAAAATCTACTTTATTTCTTCTCCCTTCTCTTCAATTTGTTCTTTTTTATAAAAACAAAGCAAAGCAAAACACAAAACTCTAAAATACTTATTAAGTGTTCAGCTCTCAATTGCTGGGGATTGACCAGTGGTAAGGTAGAAAGAGACCTGAGAAAATAACAGTGCCAGTGAACTTCTCTAGGTTTCATTTCTGCTTGAACACAAAATCCGGAAGGGAAAGTTCCTCAGTGATTATTAAGGGCAGGGGAAGGGAACATGGAAATTGCACATGAGCTCTTAGTGTTCTGCCCACTTATGTCACACATTACTGCTGCTTATATGTTATTAGCTAAAGAAACTCACATGGTGCAGTGCAAGAGTAGGGAGGTATAACTCTACCATGGTCTTAGAAGAAGAACCATACTGGAATATTTATGAAGAGTCCTGATTGCTTCCATAGAAACCAAAAGAACTTATGAACTAAGTAGTGTGATTTTTTGAATTTAAAAATTAAAAACGGGCACCTGGGTGGCTCAGTAAGTTAAGTGTCTGTGTTCAGCTCAGGTCATTATCCCAGGGTCCTAGGATCAAGCCTCCCACACTGGGCTCCCTGCTTAGCGGGGAGCCTGCTTCTCCCTCTCCCTCTGGGTGCTCTTCTGGCTACTTGTGCTCTATCAAATAAATAAATAAAATCTTAAAAAAAAGCCCACAAATTTTTTTCTGAAAGATAATGTATTCACTGGTGAACCGATTTGTTGTTAGGAAAACCCAGTAGAAGTATCAGTAGAAGTATCTCACCACGTATAGTTGAAAATGATTAATGAAAATATGAGACAACTGGAAGACAGATCTGGGATAGTAATTTGGAAATAAGAGTTCATGAGTAGAAACAGATACAGAACTTATAATCAATCACACAAGTAATGGAGCTAGCTTCTTTTTTTTTCCTTTAATTTAAATTTTGTTAACATACAGGGCAATATTGGTTCCTGGAGTAGAATTCAGTGATTCATCACTTGCATACAACACCCAGTGTTCATCACAAGTGCCCTCTTTAATACCCATCATACATCTAACCCATCCCCCACCCATCTCCCTCCATCAACCCTCAGTTTGTTCTCTATTGTTAAGAGCCTCTTATGGTTTGTTACCCTCTCTCCTCCACCCTTTCCTATTTGCTCATCTGTTTTCTTCCCTAAATTCCACAGAGGAGTGAATCGTATGGTATCTGTCTTTCTCTGACTGACTTATTTCACTCAGCATAATATACTCTAGCTCCATCCACTCATTGCAAATGACAAGATTATATTGTTTTTAATGGCTGAGTAGTATTCCATATATATATGTATGTATACATATATATATATACGAATAAAGAATATCATGATATATATCATTAATCAGTTGGTAGAAATTTGAGTTATTTCCATAATTTGGCTAGAGTTGATAATGTTGTTTTAATATTGGGATACATATACCCTTCAAATCTGTATTTTTATATCATTTAGGTAAATACCTAGTAGTGCAATTGTTACATGATAGGTTAGTTCTATTTTTAACTTTTTGAGGAACCTCTGTACTATTTTCCAGACTGGCTGCTTCAGTTTGCATTCCCACCAACAGTGTGAGAGGGCTCCCTTTTCTCCACATCCTTGCTGACATCTGTTTCCTGTATTATTAATCTTAACCATTCTGACAGGTATAAGGTGATATCTCGTTGTGATTTTGATTCGTATTTCCCAGATGAGTGATGTTGAGCATCTTTTCATATGTCTGTTAGCCATCTGGATGTCTTCTTTGGAAAGAAGTCCATTCATGTCTTCTGTCCATTTCTTAATTGGATTGTTTGTTTTGGGGGTGTCGAGTTTGATAAGTTCTTTATAGATTTTGGATACAACGTCTTTATCAGATATGTCATTTGCAGATATCATCTACCATTCCATAGGCTGCTTTTTAGTTTTGTACAGAAGCTTTTTATTTGGATGAAGTGCCAATAGTTCATTTTTGCTTTTATCTCAGGTGACATGTCTAGTAAGAAGTTGCTACAGCAGATGTCAAAAGAGGTTACTGCCTGTGTTCTCCTCTAGAATTTTGATGGTTTCTTGTTTCACATTTAGGTATTTCATCCATTTTGGATTTATTTTTGTGTGTGGTATAAGAAAGTGGTCCAGTTTCATTCTTCTGCATGTTGCTGTCCAGTTTTCCCAACATCATTTGTGGAAGAGACTGTCTTTTTTTCACTGGATATTCTTTCTTGCTTTGTTGACGATTAGTTAACCATATAGTTTTGGGTCTATTTCTGGGTTCTCTATTCTCTTCCATTGATAAATATGTCCATTTTTGTGACAGTACCACACTGTCTTGATGACTACAGCTTTGTAATGTAGCTTAAAATCCAGAATTTTGATGCCTCCTGCTTTTTTTCTTTTTCAGAATTGCTTTGGCTATTCAGGGTCTTTTGTGCTTCCATACAAATTTCAGGATCGTTTTTTCTAACTCTGTGGAAAATGCTGGTGGTATTTTGATAAGGATTGCATTAAATGTGTACATTGTTTTGGGTAGTATAGTGTACTATAGTATATTTTAACAATGCTTGTTCTATTCCATGATCATGGAATGTTTTTCCATTTCTTTGTCTCATCTTCAATTTCTTTCACTAATGTTCTATAGGTTTCAGAGTACAGATCCTTTACTTCTTTGGTTAGGTGTATTCCTAGGTATCTTATGGTTTTTGGTGCAGTTGTAAATAGGATCAATTCCTTGATTTCTCTTTCTGCTTCTTCATTATTGGTGGATAGAAATGCAACAGATTTCTGCACATTGATTTTATATCCTGTGATTTCACTGAACTTGTGTATTAGTTATAGCTATTTTTTGGTGGAGTCTTTGGCTTTTCTACATAGAGTATCATGTTGTCTGTGAATAGTGAGAGTTTAAAATTGGTATGAAGAGTTAAGAAAAGTTAAAGCAAGAGGCAGAGAAAACTCATTAAAGGTTAACACTTACTATAAAACCATTGTAAGGAGAGGGAATTGTGTTGGCATAGCAACAGAACAAAGACTGGTGGAATAGAATAAAGTCCAAGAGAAATAACCTAGCATATATATAAGGACTTAAATTGACATTTTAATTTATAAGGAAAAGAAAAATTGTGATAGATGGCTAATAGTGCCCTAATATTCTTTTTTTCCCCATTTTCATATTAATAGAGTTTTATCTGGGCAGGGATATGACCCACTAGCTAAAGATTACATTTTTCGGACTCCTTTGTGTCTAGGCACGATTATGTGACTAAGTACTGGTGAAAGGGATAAAAGAAAGAAAATGGTGGTGAGGTGCTTGTATGTGCCATTTCTGGATCTTGTCCTTTTAATGATTGGGTGTGTGTGCTTATGTTGCCTTTTCCCTTCTTGATATCTGGAGACCACTGACTAAGACATGGATGCTATGTGAAGAGGGTGGTAGAACTGCTCCCTCATATCTAAATTAAATTGAATGTTAGCCTGTTCTTTTTTTTTTTTTTTTTTAAAGAGAGAGGGAGACAGAGTGAGCGAGCACAGGCAGACAGAGTGGCAGGCAGAGGCAGAGGGAGAAGCAGGTTCCCTGCCGAGCAAGGAGCCCGATGTGGGACTCGATCCCAGGATGCTGGGATCATGACCTGAGCTGAAGGCAGCTGCTTAACCAACTGAGCCACCCAGGCGTCCCCTTAAACTAGTACAATATTAGCTTGCCCTTGAGTTAGTTACCTACAACTAGTACAATGATGTGAACTTTTTTTTATCTGGAGGATAATTGAGATACATACTTCATAATATGTTAGATAAATTTTGGTTATATTTAAAAAGTAATGTTTAATTAAATATCTGGGTACTATGGCCTAGCCAGGTTGACACAAAATTAACCATCAGAATGACGTAGGATTAAATACTCTCTAATTTACTTTCTAAATATTTTACTGTTTTCATAATAAATGATAATGATTATTTCCCTTTATGATAGAAAAAGTCATGTAAACATCTTTCAAAATTCAGGGCTTTGGGTGCTGGGCACTTTTCCCAAGCTCCAAATGCCCCTTTAACAACTTCTATAGTTCTTCTCACCTCCTGCTTTCTGTCCTTGTTGTCTTTGTCTAACATGTGTCTTCCTCTGCTCATTGTTAAACTCTTAGAGGTCAGCAACCAAGTTTTACTAACTTTTGGACTTTCCTTCAATCATAGGAAACTCTTTTCTCAATAAGTAACTCTTTTCATATTAAATTAAATTAAGAACTTTGCTTATTACATCTTGTAGGTGATAGTCTTCAAAGGAGTTTTAGGAACTGGGATTTTAGTTAATGACAGAAGGATGATGTGGAGGCAGTGAGAACCTGAATTCATTTTAGCCCCAGGAAATATGCTGATTCCTAAGGAGCAACCTGCAGAGAGGCTTAGTTGTGGGTGAGTGCAGGTAGCTTGTGTTCCAGTGTTTTTGCAAAATCAATTTAAGATTTTCTCACTTCTCTTGAAATTGTTTAATAATTATACCAGCACTTTGATTTTCTCTAATGCCTTTTGTAATTCCTTTGAGTTTTAATTTATTGTTCAGGCTTTAATTTCTCTTTTACTTCTTGCTAACTGTAGTGTTGGTATGTCTACTTAGTTTATTTCTGATACGTTATAAATGAATGGAATTTCTATAATATAAATCCATTGCTTTCATTTTCAATACAGGTTTGGAAATAATTTTCCAAAGGTGAAAAATACTGCTCTCAAGACTGTAAGGACCTATTTTATATTTTTATATTTTAGCCAGAGGCTTCCATTGAGGTTAAACAATAACCTTGTTGTTTAACCCTTAAACTGTCCCTGCTCCTCTTCCCCCAGGGGATTTACTTAAAAACAAGTCCCCGGGGGACGCCTGGGTGGCTCAGTTGGTTAAGCGGCTGCCTTCAGCTCAGGTCATGATCCCAGCGTCCTGGGATCGAGTCCCACATTGGGCTCCTTGCTCGGCGGGGAGCCTGCTTCTCCCTCTGCCTCTGCCTGCCACTCTGTCTGCCTGTGCTTGATCTCTGGCTCTCTCTCTCCCTCTCTCTCTGACAAATAAATAAATTAAAAAAAAAACAAAAACAAAACAAACAAAAAAAAACAAGTCCCGGGAACCAGCCTCAGGTAACAAAGCTCAAATAAAGGGTGGGTCAGGCCAGGCAGAGACATCTGATCATTGGGGGGATGCATAATCTCTCCCTAGTTACCAAGGAGTATGGGCCCTGCCCTTTGGGCACCTTTTGGGCGCCAATTCTGACCAAGGTGATAGGCTGATTCAAATGTCTACTGGGGTAAATTGTAATTCAATTGGTCACCTAGCATCACTGTGCAGCTTTCTCTGTGTGTTACAATCTTATTGGCCACCTGTGCTTGGCCAGGCCTAACCGCATGGCCTTTGCCCTTAAAAGCTAGTCTGTGAAACAGAGAAGGGTCACCCTCTCTTGTAAGAGATGCGTCCCCGAACGTTCCGTTAGATCCTTGATGCTTGGTGCAAAATAAAGCTTTGCTTGACCTTTGCTTTATATCAGTCTCACGCATTTAATCACGGACCCATTTTTGGGGCATAACAAAGACACAATTAAAATTTTACTTTAAAATGATGTCAACTCCATGATAAGTAAATAAAGGAAAGTATGTGATGGCAGTGACTGTAATACTGTGTTGTGATAAAGAAATTAAGTTCTACCAAACGTGAAAGAAACTGATTTTTGGAATACCTAAAAAACAAAGATGGCCCAAGTGTTAATCTGGCCCCTGAAATTTGGTTGGTGTTTCTGTCTTTCTTGAAGAGCTTCTCTCCTGTGGTATCTCAGATACTTGAAATTCCAAGGAACTGTATTTATTTATTTATGTTTTGGATAAACTTTTTACTTTGAAGTAATTTTAGCTTTACAGAGAAGTTGCAGAGATGGTGCAGAGGGCTCTGGAATTCCTCACTCAGTTTCTCCTGATGCTAGTTTCTCAGGTTTCTATAGTGCTTTTTTCCAAACCATGGAAGCAGCATTTATCCTTTGATGCAAGGCTCTTTCCCCCAGACCTGGCCCAGCCATCTCCCACTTCCACTCAGCAGTTCTTCTGAGCCTGCTCTTGGCTGTGAAATTTTCTCAATGAGCATCATTCAGGGCATGTCTGATATAATGCAAGGTGCTGGGCTTTCAGGCAGGAGACCGCAGAGATGACTGCACTCTGGTCACATCATAGCAGGAGCATGCAACCTTTTTTCACTGGATGCTGGCCCATGGCTCCTGCAGCCACAGTGGCATCCATTTGTTCTCCAAAAAGGTGTGGGAGATTCTAAGGAACTTTAGAAGTTACTCCAAACTCCCACTGAAAGCAAGATTTTTTCCATTATGTTCTATATAGTGATTTTCTAGTCTCTGACCAACCACCACTGGTGAGAGAAGGTGAGATTAGTAAACAAATCTCCCCTCACTCCATATGCCCCAGGTGTTTTTCAAACTGCTGTTTCTGTGTTGTATCTCAGTGGGGCTGAATTTCTGATTAGACTAATGCAAATATGGCCTATAGTGGTGCTGGTATAAGGTTACTAGCAGGTATTATAGGCAGACAACCTTCAGAAATCTTCCACAGCTGAACTCTTAAGGTTTCTGGAAGAATCTATGAATAACTGAAATGGTTTTTCCAGATGACTCAGTGAGCTCACACAATTAGCTGATCTCAGTTTATCCAAAGAAAAGAAAAACTAAACTCACTGTTTCCCAACTGTCTATTTTTTCTCTTTCTCCTCTCCCTTCCCTCTTTTAAATCCCATTTTAATCTTTTTATGTTAGCCATCAGAGTGACCTGGGTATTTAGTACATGCACTACTTTTTCTTCTGTTGCTATGCAATTTTTCCTTTATTTCCTAACTTTTAAACTTTGCTTCTTCATCTTCCTCATTCCAAATCAGGGCCCTTCCAGCCTCTTGCTTAATCATCATCAATCATCATTACCATTGCATATTGATTACCACCACCAGCAGCAGCACCACCACCATCATTACGATCATCATCACTACCATTTAGTGCTAATGAGAGCAAAAAATACATCTATTTCTTATGTATCATCAAGAAAGTATTGTGATTCCCCTTTGAGGAAATGAGGTCAAATAACTTGTTCAGAGTTACACATTTAGTAACTTAAAAAACCAAGATTTAAACCTGGGCTTGATTGATTCCAAAGCCCAAACTGTTACCCACTGTGCCATATTGTTTTCAAGATTCTTTTCTAACAATCAACAAAACTAGAAGGCAACCTATGGAATGGGAAGAAATATTTGCAAAAGACATATCTGATGAAGTGTTAGTATCCAAAATATATAAAGAACTTATACAACTTAACACCCAAAAAGCAAATAATTCAATTAAAAAATGGGCAGAAGACATGAACATATTTCTCCAAAGAAGACATACAGATGGCCAACAAACACATGAAGTGATCTTCATCATCACTTACCATCAGGGAGGTGAAAATCAAAACACGAGATATCACCTAATATATGTGAGAATGTCTAAAATCAAAACACAAAAAATATGGGTGTTGGTGAGGATGTGGAGAAAAAGGAACACTTGGGCACTCTTGGTGGAATGTGAAATTTTTGATTCACATTTTCTATTCCATGAGTATCTTAAATATGTTGATTCATTTTTCTGTTGTACAGTTTTATTTTCAAAATCTGGTGTCCTTTGATTGTCTTTCCCATATATACGGGCCTTAATTGTCTGGAAACTTATAGTACTTTTTCTATTTACCTTTAAATTACTTTAAATTCAGTAATTTTACTAGACTATGTCCTGATAATGGCCATTCTAAGTAAATTTTTCCAGGTAAACAATGTATGTTTTAGGTATTTAGTTCCAAATATTTTATTTCAGAAGTCATGCCAACAAACTGGACAACCTAGAAGAAATGGATACATTCCTAGAAACATATAACCCCTAAAAACTGAAAGCAGAAGAAATAGAAAATTGAAACAGATTACCAGCAATGAAATTGAATCAGTAATAAAAAAAAAAAAAATTCCAGCAAACAAAAGTCCAGGACCAGACAGCTTTGTGGGTGAATTCTACCAAACACTTAAAGAGTTAAAATCCAGGGACACCTGGGTGGCTCAGTTGGTTAAGCAGCTGCCTTGGGCTCAGGTCATGATCCCAGCGTCCTGGGATCGAGTCCCACATTGGGCTCCTTGCTCAGCAGGGAGTCTGCTTCTCCCTCTGCCTCTTCCTGCCACTCTGTCTGCCTGTGCTCACTCTGTCTGATAAATAAATAATAATAATAAAAAAAAAGAGTTAAAATCCATTCTTCTCAAACTATTCCAAAAATAGAAGAAGGAAAGCTTCCAGATTCGTTCAGTGCATTACCCTGATAGTAAAATCAGATTATGACACCACCAAAAAAAACAAAAAACAAAAAACAAAAAAACACTACAGGCCAGTATCTCTAATTAACATAGATGCAAAAATCTTCAACAAAATATTAGCAAACCAAATCCAACAATATATTAAACAAAATCATTCACCACTATCAAGTGAGATTTGTTCTTAGGACACAAAGATGGCTCAATAGTCCCAAATCAACCTTGTGATATATCATATCAATAAGAAAAATGATAAAACTATATGATTATTTCAAAGTACAGCATGCATTCATGACAAAAACCTTCAATAAAGTAGGTTTAGAGGAAACATACCTCAATATAATGGAGGCCATATGCCAAAAACTGACAGCCAACTTCATGCTAAGTAGTGAATAACTGAGAGCTTTCCCCCTATTCTCAGGAAGAAGACAACGATGTCCATTCTCACCACTGTTATTTAACTTAATACTGGAAGTCCTAGCCACAGCAATCAGACAAGAAAGTGTTAAAATGCCTATACTACCCAAAACAATCTATACATTCAATGCAATCTCTATCAAAATACTATTGGCATTTTCCATAGAATTAAAGCAGCCAATCCTAAAATTTGTATGGAACCATAAAAGACCCAGAATTCCAAAGTAATCTTTGTAAGCAGGAACAGAACTAGAGATTATCACAACAATCCAAGATATCAAGATTGTACCCCAAAGCTGTAGTAGCCAAAATAGCATCATACTGGCACAATTATAGACACATAGATCAATGGAACCAGATAGCTCAAAAATAAACCCACAACTATATGGTCAATGACTCTTCAGGAAAGGATTTGAAATGGAAAAAGGCAGTCTCTTCAATAAATGGTGTTCAGAAAAGTGGACAGCAACATGCAAAAGAATGAACCTGGAAGACAGCCTACTGAATGGGAGAAGATTTTTGCCAATAACATATCTGATAAAGGATTAGTATCCAAAATATGTAAAGAACTTAAACAACTCAACACCAAAGCAAATAATCCAATTTAAAATGGACAGAAGACATGAACATACATTTCTCCAAAGAAGACATACAGATGACTGACAAACGCATAAAAGGAGCTCAGCAACACTCATCATCAGGGAAATGCTGATCAAAATTACAATGAGATAATACCTTATACCTGTCAGAATGGCTAAAATAAAAAAACACAAGAAAAACAACTGTTGGCCAGGATATGGAGAAAGAGGAACCCTCTTTTGCTGTTGATGGGAATGCAAACTGGTGCAGGCACTTTGGAAAACAGTATGGATGTTCCTTAAAACATTAAAAATAGAATTACCATATGACCCAGAAATTCCACTACTGAGTCTTTACCCAAATAATACAATAATAATGTAAAAAGATATGCACCCCTATGTTTATTGCAGCATTATTTATAATAGCCAAGATATAGAAGCACCCCAAGTGTCTATCAATAGATGAATGGATAAAGAAGAGGATCTATCTATCTATCTATCTATCTATCTATCTATTATCTATCTATCTATCTACCTATCTATCAACTATAATGGAGTGTTACTCAGCCATAAAAAAAAGAATGAAATCCTGCCATTTGCAACAACAAGGATGGATATAGGCAGTATAATCCTAAGTGAAATAAGTTAGTCAAAGACAAACATCATATAATTTCATTCATATGTGAAATTTAAGAAATAAAACAAATGAACAAAGAGAAAAAGAGACAAACCAAAAAAATGACTGTTAGGGAACAAATTGATAGTTACAATGGTTACCAGAAGGGATGTGGGGGAATAGGTGAAAGACATGAAAGGGATTAAGAGCATAATTATCCTGATAAGCACTGAATAATGCACAGAATTGTGGAATCACTCTATTTTATACCTGAAAGTAATGTAACACTCTATGCTAACTATACTGGAATTAAAAAAAAACTATTAAATAAATATGGGTGTAAAATAAAGACATTTTAGACATTAAAATTCTCAAAAAACTTATTACATTTAACAAAAGAGATTTCACAGGGTTCAAGAAGAAACAACTCTATTCCTTCTTCACTGTCTTTATAACTCAGCTTTGTGGCTTAGTTGTTTTTTAAATCACAGATAAAATCTCTGGTAGTCTCCTAAAATTTTCAACTTACTCTCATTAAAAGTTTTCTGATGACTGTCAGTCACAAGAGTGGTTGATTTTAATAATTAATGTGATCTGTTTAATAGTAAAAATTATGAACTTAGTTTTTCCCTTCCAACAATTTTGTACTTCTTGAGGCTGGAAGGGGATGTATTTGTTTGACATATGGTCAGCTTCTCTGGAGTATAATCTTTTGAGTCCTCTCTCTCTTTTCTCTCAGTTTACTAGTCATGGATTCTGACTTCTATAGCTGAAAAGTGGTGGTTGAGGGAGAAAAAGAAAGAGATGAAAAGTCTTGTTTTTTGTTGTAGTTGTCCAGATGGCTTTTTCTGATGTGTCATCTTGGTTAGGCTGCAGTTCCGTTATTCAAGCAAACACTAACCAAGGTGTCTTATTGCAATGGGGTTTTGCAGATATAAGTCAAGTCCCAAATCAGTTGACTTTAAGTGAGATTGACTTGAAGTAAGGCAGGTGATAGTTTGGATGACCTGGACTTAATCAACTGGAAAGCATTAAATCAAGGCTAGAGCAACAGAGACAGAGAAAGAGAGAGATAGGGAGGAATAGGGTAGAAGGAGGGGAGAGAACAAGGAGGAGGAGGGAGAAGGGGAGGCGGAGAAGGAAGGTGAGAAGGAGGAAAAATTCTGTTTATAGTTTGCTTCTTTTTGAGTCTACTTTATGATTTATATCCTTTCTCCCCCAAATTATCAATTTCACTTAGATTTTTAAAATTTGATAATGTTTCTAGAATACTTGTATGTTTTGCTCTCTTTCTACATTTTTTTCCTGGTATTAAGTGACTTTTCAGAACTTTCTTTAGCTTGGAAATCTTTTTTTTTTCTTTTTACATCTTTAATGGTTGCTTCTTAATCTAATCAGACTATCTTAGTGCTGTCAATAGCTAATCCATCTAGTTTATCATATGCTTATCTATAAATATTTTGAAAACATTCAAATTTTCCAGTTGTGTTAATGCTTTATAGAGTTTATCTTCTTAACCTCAGTTCTCAAGGTTATCTCTTAGTCATTGCCAACTTTGATCTTGATCTGGTACTTCCCTGGTGACTGATCAGTTGTCTTAAAAAGTCTGAATCCTTCCCTACCTGTTGTTACCATCTTAATATAAGATTCAGGTTTCACTTAAATGGTCCTCTTATGAAATGAGTCTTAGGATCTGCCATGTCTGTTTTCCCCACAGTTCTCATTTCTGGTACCTCCTCATGTATTGAACGTCTTGGCTCATTGACTTTCAATCATCTGCTTTCTCTTTTTGAGTTTTCTATTATAAGTAGAATAGGTCTACTCTCCATTTTCAATTTCTTATTATTTTAATTTCTTTATTATTTTCTTTTGAATTTTGAGAATGTATTTGTGCTTTCCGGGACCCATTTTATTTTCCTGAGTCTCCAATGTTCTGCTTGTTGTCTCTGATATAATTTCAAATTTAGCTGTCAGTTTTTTCATCTTCATACTATCTTTACTAATTTCAATTTATTCTCTCTTTGTAACTGCTGGCCTAATTTTCCAGATTTAATACTATCTCAAATCTTATTAAAAACACTAAGTAGAAATTTTCCAAATTTATCTCCCCTTCTCATTTTTTTCACCATTTGTCTATTTCAGAGGGACAGACCTCTCACAATATGGGCTCTTGGAGCCATATTTTCTGGGTATGGAGACCTGTTTCCATTTCCATGTCATTAAAGAGAAAGATCTGAAGATTTATATATTCTCAGATTTGGCTGAAAGGAAAGTTTAAATTAAAAGCTTTCTCTCAGATTAATGTGGATCTCAGTCTTAATCTAACGGGCCCAGAGGAAAGTGGAAAATTTAGAGTTATGTTACTTGTATTATAAAACTTTAGAAACTTAGCTACTTGGGGAAACAGAGGTTATGTGGTCCAGAATTTAAATTGGTGGCAGTTGATAGAGGGATTTAACATACTTCTTGTTGATGTGAATTGTTTGCCAGGGTTTGATATGATGGTGCCTTTATTGTTAATGACCAAAGTGTCTATGTCATGTATAAGCAAGAAAGAAATGCTGCCATAATATATATTTTTAAATTTAATTTTACAGATTTTGCTTTATTTTGAATTTGATTTTTCTCATATAATTCTTAATTGGAAATGGAGAATGCTATAGCAGTAAAATATCACCTATTTGAATTAACATCACAGATGTGGGAGGGACAGTTTGAGAAAAAGAGTCAATTTGAATTAGTGAAAAGCATAGAAATTTTTTAAAACAAAGAAATACATGTTTTCAAGTATATCAGCAATTAACTACTAATAGAGTGTTTTTTCAAGTAGAGGCTTCAGTGTCAATTTTTAATTAAAATCTTGCATTTATGTGAGAATAATTTAATTTTAAGAATTATGGCAATTTAAGTTTATTCCCAGTAACAAAATAAATTTGCCATATATATGATTTATCTTTGATATTTAAAGTTAATATACTTCATGGTAAATTATTATAGATTTTGAGATTATAGTTGGTTCACTAAAATATATTCTATATTTGACATATATTTATTCTCTCTCTATATAATGTATTCTGTATAGTCTGTATCAAATGACTTTTATCAGTTTAATGAAGTCACATCTTTTGATCTAATTAGCTTGCATTATGATTTTAGAAACTTAATCTTTAAACAGAATTTGATAACTCTTGTAGGCCAGCAGAGAATTGTCTTCTCTCCATTTATCCTAGGGATTTTATTTTATTTTTTTAACCACTTTATTCAAGTATGCCTGACATACAAAAAACTGTACATATTTGATATATACAACTTGATGAGTTTGGAGCTAAGTAAACATTCATGAAACCATCACCATAATCTATGCCATAAACTTATTTGTCGCTTCTAAAAATTTCCTCCTACTCCCTTTATTCATGATATCTCGATTCAAGAATATTTTATACAGTGGTCATGGGATTAATAGTTTCCCCCAACAAGCTCACTGTCTTCTTAAGTTTCACATGCCAAGCTGACAGTGTATTCCACATATTTCTAGAAAGATATTCTCTTACAATGTGGGAGTTTTAAATCAATCCTTTCTTCAATGTGGTCTCCTGTATCCTATATCTCATGGGAATTTCTTGATATTTTTGAGGATGGAATACATTTTTTCTAGTTTTGCTTGCTGCTGTAGCTTTCTTCTCATTTCTGGGACAGGAAAATTAGATTCTATTTCTCAAATTAATGTTCTAACCCATGCATTTCAAAATTGAAGTTGAAGTTAGTTACTGAAGTTATGTGAAGTAAGACATGTCTAAATAGAAATATGTTTATTCTTTACTTTTCAAAGTTCAAAATTAAGCTAAGTCAACCAAAAACTGTCAGGTTATTGGTGTACATATTTTTTCTTTGTCCCTGTGTAAGCCTAGGTCAGTACAATGATCAGTTCCTTAGAAATATTCAGGCACTTATTGCAAATAATATTATCATTAATAAAACTGAATTTATTCAGTTTATTTATTTATTTATTTATTCATTAATAAAACTGAATAAACTAAATGTTTAATTCAGTTGTATACTTCTACTCAATTAATTTAGTATTTAGTATCATTAAACCACCCCTGAAAAAAAGAAAATACAAAAACACAGTTCATATCATATGTAAGTATGACTCTTTTAAATTGATTCACTTTTCCCCCATATCTGAGACTGGTAAAAGCTATAAATTCTTGTATATTAACAAGATTCAAATGGCATGTGCATTTCCTATTTAAGTTTCCTCATGTCACTAGGCTATAGAAAAATAAACAAAAAATGTTCTTCCTATTCTGTAACTGATTTTCTTTTTATAATTTTTTAATTAATTATTTTAATTATTATTATTATTATAATATATAATATAATTATAATTATTATATTAATAATTATAAAATTAATAATTTTATAAGTTTTCTTTCTCTTAAAGGAACTTATTCTTTGCCTAGAGCCAGAGAATTTTATATCAGAAAAGACGCTAGATGCCATTTTTAAAAACTTTATAAATGAGGATACTAAGGTGAATTGAGGAGTGGAGTTTGAAGAGGAAACCATGTTTTTTGATTCATTCTTCAGAATTCTCAAAAGCATGAACATCATGCACTTCAGGTTAAAATAACTTTTGATCAAGATTTCTTCAGTTGTGGTCCTATTAGGTCTGCAAATGGGCTTCAGGATATGAATGAACTCCTTGATATTATGGGAAAGTATGTATGTATCTGTATGTATCTGTGTGTGTATTTGAGCATATGCATTTTTCTGGAAATGGCTCTCATTAGTGTCTTAAAAGTGGTCTGTGAATCTCCCAAAGGTTAATAAATACTGATATATATTAATGAAAGATCCCATTATAGATAGTACAACTTATAACAAATTTATTACAATATGGAGAGAGAAGATTTAAATAAACCAAAAGTAAGTTCAGAAGCCTCAGTATTCTAAAGTTTCATATTTTAATATGAAAAAATAAACATCATACATACATTAAATACTGCACAGGAATTAATAAGTTTCCCTAGCAGATATTTCTGATGATTAACTTAGAATTCAATTATATACCTGAAAAATCTCCTCTTAATAAATATGAAGTGAAGGGTGCCTGGGTGGCTCTGTCGGTTAAGTGTCTGCCTTCAGCTCAGATCATAATCCCAGCTTTCTGGGATCTAGCCCCCATGTCTGGCTGCCTGCTCAGTGGGGAGTCTGCTTCTCCCTTCTCCTGCTCTTGTGCTCTCTCTCTCTCCCTCTCAAATAAATAAATAAAATCTAAAAAAATATGAAGTGAACAAAATGTATTTTATATCCCCTTTTATTTTATAAATTCTGTCATCTGGTTTTAATTTAATTATCTACAGTAGGGAATGGTGCTTCTTTAGTCTTTTAGAAGGAGAAGGAGAAAAAGAGTTGGAGGAAGAGAGAAGGAGAGAGAGATTTCTTATTTCTTGATCTCATTGAACTTTTGGCCTCATGAAAACCTCATTTCTTAAAAGAAAACAGTAAACACATGATAAAAATCTTAGTGTATATTAATCTTTCTGAGACAAAGTTTCATAACATATTTATTACTCATGGTAGATTTTACACCAATAAAAATTAAATCCTCAGTCCCAAGTAGTAAACAAGAATTTCTTACAGTCTCTTGAGTTATCTTATTCCATAATTCATATTGTGGTACTCTATTAACAATAGTGTAAGCTAATGCACAGGCATTGGTCAGTATACACCCTCCATTGAAAATCACTTCCTGTTAATATTCCTGCCAGTCAACTTGTATTCAGTCAATCCAACTGTTTTTAATACCTGTGTCCTTGTGTATATTCACTCAAAACTCCATTCTCCCACAGATCATATGTGTTTATATAGTAAAAATGATCAAAAATGGCTTTGTCATCCTTCTCTGGGTAAATAGCATATTATAATTTTCTTACAAAATACTTCTTAAAAACATACTTTAATCTGTATGCTCCAGTTAAAAGGCAACAACAGCTATCTGAAATATAAATACATTTCATAATGAAGAGAAGCATAAATACAGAAATTATTCAAAATGATAACATTGTCTTCTAGGCAACATGGGAAGTAATTATTGAATTGACATTTATAATGCCTTATTTCCTATTCCTCTCTTCATAGTTTACATAACTTTCTAAAGTTTCACTTTAAGTTTTAGATAAATAGAAATGTTGAAAATGAATTAAAAACTTATTGTGTTTTATATGTTTAACATGGCAGTAAGAACTAATACTTCTTAAAGGATTACATTATGATTAGTGGTTTATGTAAATTGTTTCCTTTGAGGTAGGTATCATTATTTGTATTTCACTTATTATTTTTAGCAGGTTGGGAAATGTGCTCAGAGGGATGGATGAAACTGTTTCCCAGTATCCCTCATTGGTAATAGGAGAGGCAGGATGCACTCTCACAGTAGAAAAAAGGTCACCTTCATGAGAAATACAAAATTGGTTCTTAGCCACATTAACATGAAGGACAGAATTGCTTATCTGCAATTAATTCATTAAATTCATTTTGTTGGTGAATAGCAATATGTCAAAAATTCCAGTAATGGGGAATTTATTTCGCCTTATACTTAATTTTTCACTTCTGTTTATCTTCTATTCCAGCAAAGATCATCAAGTGGTAAATAGGTCAAAATCATCTTTATTTGCAAAAGTCTGGAAAGCATGTTTCAGCAAATTTCACATTACTGAAATTGACAATGAATCAAAATGTCTTTAGCATTGATTTAATTTATTCTTAATTTTGCTTAATGTTGGTCACTATATTGACAAATGTTAGTGTTTAGTAACATTTTGTTTGTAGAAATATGGATCTCACACACTATAATCATGATTTTATAAAATAATTTTACTTTTTGACTAGTGAGATCATCTGAACCAAGCACTATATAATATGTATGGTACTAGTCCATGGGAAGAAGGTTTTAATCTTTAGAACTTTTTAGTTATCTCTCAAATGTAGCTTTTAGGAGGCAGTCAGAAGGGTGAATGAAAAAATTTGAATTCATTACCATATTTGTGAGAAACACAGATTTCTAATTTTATAGTATATGATTTTTATTTTGTTTTTTAGTAATGTGTGGGAATTTACTATTTTTTGTTTATGAGTAGGAAGGTAAGAACCTTTTTAAATTATTGTACATAATATGTGTTCATAAATATTATGACCATTAAGTGTTATTATAACTAGTTTGAGCCAATGGCTAGAGTTTCAAATAAACACTAACTTGTCCCAAAGATCTTTGAATGTGCTTCTATGTCCCCTTTTCTATTCACCTTCTGAACAATGAACACAAAATTTAATTGATGTATTTTTATATGTGTGGCTAATTAGTATGTGGCTGAAGAACAGCAGTGTGCTGCTTGTAGTATATATTAGTGCCTCTGCCACTTTTCCAAACATTAATAAACATTTTAATATTTCATAAAGCTGGTTCTAAATTATGAAAAATAAATCTGAACACTATTAATACCCAATGGGATACATTAAAAACAGGGGACAATATGAACTACTGTGCGGCAGAGTACTTAACTCAAAAAATCATAATTTCTTACTGATGTTGGTGACCTCAATGAAGCTTAAGAGAGGGCTTGGACTTTCTAGAGAAGAACTGGTAGGTCATGAATGAGAGCAATATTGAGAAGGATAAAAATTTATGCTCAATTCAGCTCACTAGTGTATCAAAAAGAAGCAGTTGCAGAAGCCATCTGAAAATCATAAGGTCTGACTAATTCTATGCTTTAATCCATCATATATCAGGATTTTCTCTAAGTCTTATTACTGTATCACTGTTTCCAATCATATCTTGACAAGTACCAGGAAGAAGGGCAACAACATGAACAGGAAAACACGCCAATGTACATTTGTTTCTAAATTACAGACATAGATCTGAATATAATAATGGTGCTTCACTCATCTTCCTGCTCCCCTTTACATTGGAATGTTTATGCAAGGATAAGCTCAGAGCACTGTGAGTTTAATTCATAATCAGTGGGCTGAAACAGAATATTTAAGTGTGTACATGGGTATTTGAGTGTTGGAACTCATAAGATTGAACTCAATGCAAGCATTTCACAGAAATGGATGAGAAGATTCTTCATTTTATCTTTTTTTAATCCAAAATGAAAATAGGAAAAGATTGATTGATCTCATACAGTTTTGCTGGATCCTAAAAAACACTTTTGTTTTTTAAAAAAAGCATAATATTCCCATGAATATGGTTAGATATGCAAATTATAGAATGGATTTTTAAAATTTCTTTTACCTATGTCTTTCAGTCACATTTTTTTTTTACCATATACTAGTTTTTCTTTTAGTACCATTATGTGTCCTGTTAACATTGATGTTTTATACAAAATATATTTGATTTTCCATTGTTTTTAACTCAATACATTTTTAAGTAATATTCATCAGATTTGCACATAATCCTGTCAATTGTCTGAGATACTGTGATTTGTAGATAGATCATAACTGTAAGTGACCTTTCTATCAGAGGCCTTTGCACATTTTCATAATACCTACTCCTTCTTCAGAACTAAGCTTTCTGAGAAGGTCTCTTTGACCCCACTACACTGGGAAAAGAGAAGACTGTGTGATTTACTCTGGTAGATTGCCCATGCACATGTATGACAATAAACAGCTTGCTGGAGTTCAGCCAAAGCAATGGCCCAGGGACATTGGCTTTTCTTTCCCCATGCTGATTGAATTTCCTTATTACATCATGAGAGCTGGATTCCAAGAGTGAGGGTCCAGTAGACAAGAGATGGAAGCTGCTACTTTCTAAAAGTTAGGCATAGGGTCATTTCTGCCAAGTTCTCCTGAAAGATGTCTTGTATGAATCTTTTCTTCTTAGCTCCTTTTATGACTTGTTATTATATAGATATTTGAATGATTTTTAAAATCTTCTGTCCCTCCATTAGATTATAAGTGTTATGTGAATAGGGATCTTTGATTTCTCTTACTACTATATCTCCAGCATTTAAACCAATGGCTAGCATATAAAGATGATCAATAGTATTTTTTATGAATAAATGAAATAAGTTCAATATTTTGCTCATTTACTTGGGTGAGAAGCCATGCTTGTGTAGTGTTAAATTGATATCAGAGTCTGACTTTTGATTGAATGAAGTAATTCACTGTGTGGATTAGAAGAATATAGTTTTTCCAAGTTGAACAGACCATTCATTTAAAATTTTCTATCCATAACTGAACTTCTCTTTCTAGGAGGATTTATTTTCCTTAGTCACAAAAAAGTATAGTTAAAAAAGTTTGTAGTCAAATTTTATATTAATTTAGGTAGAATTAATAATGGCAATGAAAATATATATAATTTTTAGTTTTTAAAACTATTTTCCTCATATTATTATAGTATATATAACCAATTAAGTATTAGACCAGTGGTTCTCAACTTGCCTGCATAATGGAAAAGAAAAACAACTTTAAAATGTATAATGCATGGATCTCACCCCCAGAAATTCTAATTATCTCATCTGAAATACATTCTGAAAATTTATATTTTAAAAGATTAATAAATGATTATAATGTTAAACCAAGGTTGAGCACCACTGCTTTATCCAGTTCTTCTCAGCCCTGCCTCCTTGGTATGCCTCCTTGATATTAATAGGGCTTAGTTGTTTTTTTTTTAACCCCTATGTGATTCTACTTTGGAGTCACAGCTGATTATCACAGTGTCAGACACTATTATTTGCGTTTTATACTTATCTCACACCAATTTATATCTTTTGGAATACATTTTTTCCCAAATAATATATGTGTGCTTTAAAAAAAATCTCTACCTATTTATTTTGTGTTGTCAAAATTATTAATAGTTGATACTTAATATATGCTTAACATCATTGCTTATATTAAACACTAGTGAACTCATTAATTACACCTTTTTTTATAAAAAAAGATTTATTTATTTGACAGAGAGAGAGACAGTGAGAGAGGGAACACAAGCAGGGGAATGGAAGAGGGAGAAGCAGGCTTCCGGCTGAGCAGGGAGCCCGATGCGGGGTTTGATCCCAGGTCTCTGGGATCATGACCTGAGCTGAAGGCAGATGCTTAACAACTGAGCCATAAAGCCACCCCTAATTACACTCTTAATATAATTTATTTCTTCTCTCTAAAAATGTTACACTTTGCTATGCGCTTATTATACTAATGGGTTACAACCAAACATGTAGAATAGTTGTTTAGGCTGCAACTTTGATTTGCCTAGCTCAGAGACCGAGATAAGTGAGCACTGGTCAACTAGTGGGAATAGTAACACAAAGTAAATAGTTGCATACCTGATATAATTTGAAAAAGCATATCTCCCAAGAGATGAGAAGTACATGCTGCTGTTTTCTGAAGGCCTGAGCCTGAAACACAAGGTCACTTCCAGTGTATCCCACTGTTCAAACAGTTGCAGGGCTCAGATTCAAAGAGGGGGGATGTAGACTGTACTTCTCAATAGGAGGACTACGAAAGAATTCAACCATTTTCAAAATTGTTAAATGAGCACACTAAAAAAGTGCAAGTAGTTACTTTCTTTTCTTGTATTGTGGTGAACTATGTGCCAAAGTTGAGCCTCTTACTAAAAGCAACTACAACTTTGGATATTATAAAAATGACATCTTAAATTCATCAGATTGTTGATAAGAAATAAAGGAATAGTCAGGCCTAAGACTAAACGAAGATACATACTAAAAGAAAATGTGAAACACTGAAGCTGCTTTTGTTTTGAAGGCACTTACAAAACTGAGTAAATTAAGTTTCATAAATCTCAGGGAATAGGACATAAAAATACAAATTAGGAAGTCCAATAGGAGACCCTCTATAAAGCTACAAGCTCAAAAGCTACAAGCTTTTATACTCTGGTATAAAAGCAAACCAGAAATAGCAAACAACCCCCCCCCCAAAAAAAAACAAAGAAAATTGCTCTATTCTGAACATTGGTGCTGATTGGAAGTGTAAAAAATGAATATTGAGAATAAGCAAAAATAAGCTAGTTTTTAATCCATAGTTGTAGTCTGAAGTCCTAGGATTGTGGTAACCAGAAAATATCCTTAATAGTCACTTTAATGACTATTGAAAGTCATACAACAAGGTAGCATACAGCAATTAAAAAAGAAAAGTCAGTAACACAAAAAGATAAATTGAGAAAAAGAAGCCAGACATAACATTTATAGTCTGTAATACAATTATATGAGTTTCAACAATAGGCAAACTCAAGCTATATTGTTTAGGGATGCAAAATTAGATGGGAAAACTGGAAATAAAGCATGAATGAATTCTACATGATGAATTCTACAAAAATGAGAATAGTCTGTACTTTTAATCAAATGAGAAAAGGTTTTAATCAGTTAAGACATTAAAAAATTACAACATTGTTAGGAGATTTTAACTCACGCTTCTTAGTAATTGATAAAAGATGAGATACATAATGCTAACTAATTAAGTCAGAAAAGTTAGAAAGCTTTTTGAATAAAGAAATTCATTTTCTATAAATCAATCACATTTCTGTACTTGACAAAGCAAGTAATTATGATACAAAAATACAAAGAATCTGGGAATGATTTAAGATAATTTATGCATGTCCTTTATGTTAAGAACATTTTGAAGACCCTGAAAAAGTACCAAATAATGGATATATTAATCATGTTATTGATTAGAAGTCACAGTATTATATTAGTAAATTTAAGAAATTCTATTTTTTTCAAGAAATTCTAAAAAAATATTAACAGGCTTCTATGTAAGTATGTATAGTTGTGTATATGTAATTTGATAAACTTATTGAAAATTTATGTGGATGAGCAAAGGGCAAAGAATAACCAATTAATCAGGAAGTAGAACAAAGTGGGGAGACTTGCTTTTTGGTATAAGCAGTAATTATTTTATTACTACAGTGATTAATTCAGAGGTTTAATGGTGAAGGGATAAGCAAATTAGTGAAGGGAGAACATAGAAATACATCTACAGAAATAGTAATCTGACTTATGCAAGCTAATAGAAAAAGCAATAAATGAAGTTAGGATATATAATTATGTATATGGAATGAAAATGAAGTTGGAATCCTACCGCTTTTCATGCATAAAAATCAATTACAGTTGTCTTAAGAAACCAGATGTAAAAGGCAAACTACAAACTTTTGTAAGAACCATATGGGAGAATTTTTTTAAGCCATCTAGTTAAAGAAAGTTTTCTTTTTTTTCCTCCAAATTTTTATTTAAATTCTAGTTAGTTAACATACCGTATAATATTAGTTTTAAGTATAGAATTCGGTGATTCCTCACTTACATACAACACCCAGTGCTCATCATAACTAGTGCCCTCCTTATTACTCATCAACTATTTACCCCATTCCTGCCCACCTACCCTTCAGTAACCGTCAGTTTATTCTCTATAAAGAAGAGTCTGTTAAGAGTCTGTTTCTTGGTTTGCCTCTATTTTTCCCCATGTTCATTTGTTTTGTTTCTTAAATTCCACATATGAATGAAATCATATGGTATTTGTCTTTCTTTGACTGACTTATTTTGTTTAGCATAATACTCTCTAAATCCATCCATGTCATTGCAAACAGCAATTTCATTCTTTTTTATGCCCAACTAATATTCCTCTGTGTGTGTGTGTGTCTGTGTGTGCATGAGTGTGTGTGTGTGTACACCACCTCTTCTTTTTTTAAATTTATTTATAGTTATAATATTTTATTCACTTTTTTAATTTTTATTTTTTATAAATATATTTTTATCCCCAGGGGTACATGTCTGTGAATCGCCAGGTTTACACACTTCACAGCACTAACCATAGCACATACCCTCCCCAATGTCCATTACCCCACCCCCCCTTTCCCGACTCCCTCCCCCCAGCAACCCTCAGTTTGTTTTGTGAGATTAAGAGTCACTTATGGTTTGTCTCCCTCCCAATCCCATCTTGTTTCTTTTCTTCTTTTTCTACCCCCCTAGTCCCCCATGTTGCATCTCCACTTCCTCATATCAGGGATATCATATGATAGTTTCTGTCTTTCTCTGATTGACTTATTTCACTAAGCATGATAGCCTCTAGTTCCATCCACGTCGTTGCGAATGGCAAGATTTCATTTCTTTTGATGGCTGCATAGTATTCCATCGTGTATATATACCACATCTTCTTTATCCATTCATCTGTTGATGGACATCTAGGCTCTTTCCACAGTTTGGCTATTGTAGACATTGCTGCTATAAACATTCGGGTGCACGTGCCCCTTCGGATCACTAC
>PISX010014678.1:0-52151 GCA_004024625.1 Mellivora capensis
TGATTGGGGAAAGGGGATTACCTTGAATTTTAACTCTATATGAATATTAGCAAATAAAAGTAAAGAAAAGAATGATCTAAACTAAACTAAAGTGAAATTTTAAAAAAATATATAAAAAATAGAAAAGCAAAAGAAAAACATGGGTATATGTATCAAAAAGTTCAGGTTAAAAGGTTATTATGGAATTTGATGTACTGGACATCTCATTGTGATGGTAAATAGGCTAAAAAAGTCTATATAACAAAATAAAAAAGATTAAAAAATTTTTTTTAAATGAACCAGAATAGTGGGAACAAATTAAGAATTAAACGTATCTATGAAGTAGTAGTGATTGTTGTCTTCTAGGCGTGTTGGCTTTCTGGGGGAGGGGCCTGCCACGTGGGTTTTCAGGCGGTGTTTCCTGAGTTAAGTCCTCCCGTCCCCCTCCAGGGGGTGGGCTCTGAGGAAACTGGGCCTTTAGGCTTTTGTTCTCTGGAGGTTTTTATGTCTGTTCCTTTGTTTTCTCTCCCCTTGGCAGCTCCCGATAGTTCTTGGAGGTTTAGAGGAAAGCAAACAGCACCCAGACCTCCCTCCCAGAGAGAAGCCCCAGTCCGTTCCCCTCTGGGTGCTGCAGAGCAGGTTCCCAGCCACGATCTCTGGGGACACCTGTGTGTCCTGCTTGTACTCAAAACCACAAGCAGAAGCTGTCTGGGCAGCTCCAGACCGCCAGAGAATTTCCCAGCAGGGAAGGCACACAGAGATTTTCCTGCTGGCCCGAGCTGGGAGCGATCAGACTTTCTGGGTCCTAGAGAACCTGGCTGGCGCCCACGTGCCTCTCTCAGGGGAGGGGGTGGAGCGAGTCTCAGGCTCTGCTAGCGCAGCGTGGCACACACGTGGGGACTGCAAAAGTCTGTTTCTGCTCCGTGAGGGTCCCAGCCCCTGCCACAGGCCAAGTGCCCTTAGGAGGTCTCCTCACAGCTCAGAGACCAAGACCTCGTTTCTCTGCTGCACTCTCTCTGGCTCAACACCAGGGATGTCTGCCCTCCGTGGGGGACTTAAGCCCCTGTCCCTAACAGTTCCAATTTCCACAATTTCACCCTGCGATCTTTTCTCTTTTTGAGTGCTTTTTATCAGTCTTCAAGTTAATGCTGGTCCCCAGTCATAGGGCACTCTCATATTGGGGTATTACTTCCCAATGCGTCTCCTCTGGTGGCTCCCTCCCCCTTTTGTTTATCTTCTGATACCAGTCCAGCGGCATTCCCACTCCGCTTTACCTGCCCACTGGCATCTTCTGCCCCCCGTAGAGATCTTGACAAGTAGAATTCTGATCTCAGGCTGATTTCATGAGTAATCAGCTCACTTTAGGGGACAGGTTGAACCAGAGCCTCCTCCTAGTTCCCCGCCATCTTCCCCCCCCCCCCTTACTCCAATCTTTGATTTAAAACTAATTTGTCTGATACGAGGATTGCTATCCCAGCTTTCTTTTAAGGTCCATTAGGATAATAAATGTTTCTCCACTCCCTCACTTTCAACCTAGAGGTGACTTTAGGCCTAAAATGAGTCTTTTGTAGACACCATATGGATGAGTCTTGCTTTTTGATCCAATCTGTTACCCTGTCTTTTGATTGGAGCACTTAGCCCATTTACACTCAGAGTAACTATTGGAAGATATGAATTCAGTGCCATTGTATTGCCTGTAAAGTCCCTTTTTCTGCAGATTGTCTATGTTTCTTTCTGGTCTATGTTACTCTTGGGCTTTATTCACTTAAAGGATCCCCTTTAATATTTTTTGCAGGACTGGTTTAGTGATCAAAAATTCTTGTAGTTTGTTCATCCTGGAAGCTGTTTATCTCTCCTTCCATTGTTAATGACAGCCTTGCTGGACAAAGTATTCTTGGCGGTATATTTTTCTCACTTAGTACCCTGAATATTTCATGCCAACCCTTTGTGGCATGCCAGATCTGATGCCAGCCTATTATTTCTAGCCCTGTAAGGGTAAGAACCTCTTGTCTTGAACTGCTTTCTGGATTTTCTCTTTATCTCTGAAAATTGCAGGCTTCAATATTATATTTTGGGTTGTTGATCTATTTTTATTGATTCTGAGAGAGGTCCTTGCTACCTCTTGGATTTTCATGCCTGTTTCCTTCCCCAGATTAGGGAAACTCTCAGCTATGTTTTTCTCAAATATACCTTCTCTCTCTCTTACTGTTTCTTCTCCCTTGGGGACCCCAATAATTCTAATATTGTTTCACTTTATGGTATCACTGATTTCTTGAAGACTCCCCTATGGTTCATTAGTTGTTTTTCTCTCTTTTCGTATCTTTCCATCAACTTGTCCTCTATGTTACTTACTCTCTCTTCTGCCTCATTTACCCTAGATGTTTCAGCATTCAATTTAGACTGAATCTCAATGAAAGTATTTTTAATTTTGCCTGATTAAATTTTATTTCTGCACCAAGAGATTCTCTATTGTCTTGTGCTTTTTTCAAGCCCACTTAGTAACTTTATAATCATTATTCTGAATTCCAGTTTTGACACAGATCTGTGGCAGAAAGTACTACTTCTGTTTTTTTCTTTGGTTAGAATTCCTCCTTCTGGTCATTTTGCTCAGAGAAGAATGGATGAATGAGAGAAAAAAAATATCAATCATAACCTAAGCAAAATACCCACTAGATAGATCTGAAGAGTTCAGAGACTAAAAAAGAAAAGAAAAAGAAAAAAATGATGAGGTGGGAGGTGGGGAGAGAGAATATAATTTCCTGGGTGGACAAAACAGGGTGATCCACTTGGTCTTGGGCATATTTTAGACTGTTTGTTAAAACACACATAATTCTAAAAATGTAAATAAAGCAAAACTTAGGTATATACAACAAATAAATTTTAATACAGTGAAAGGAAATAAAAATGTAGATGTCAAAAATGAAAGTTTAAAAAAGACTTAAAAAAAAGAGTTAATAAAATAGGAAAATAGTTGAAAAGGAAAAAAGATGGAAAATTATAAACACAAAGATAAACAAATCAGGAGAAAGAAACCTCCAATTATATTTACTATTTCCCCCTAGTCCTTGGGTTTTGCATTTGTGTGCTCTGTAAACTTGGTATTTGCTTGTCCTTTCAGCTGGTCTTCTGAGGGAGGGACCTGCTGCCTGATTCTTAGGTATCTTTGCCTGGGTGGAATTGTACTGCACTTGCCAGGGGGCCGGGATCAGTGTAAGCTGCTTCAGGTTGCCCTATGTGGCTTTCTGCAACTCTTTAGAGAAAGAAAATAAAAATGACCATGCCCTGATCTCCAGCCCCAGAGCTGAAAGATTGAAGTCCCTCTCTTCAGTAAATCCTCAGGAATAAGCAGTCTTCATGTTTGTGTGTGCCAAACTCTGCAAACACCTGCACCTACCTTGAGCATCCCAGGGAAAGGCAGAGGGTTGCTGCCTTTTTGCCTTTTGCAGAATCCTTGCACAGAGAGAGGTCATCCAGTACTGTGGACACCCATGATGCCCCCTCACAGGGGAAGGTGGAAGGTTGCAGCGTTTCTGCCCTTTGCAGGGCCTCCACATGGGGAATTCTCTCATGATCATGCTGCAATTTGCATTTTGAGAGGCCACACCTAGGCTCGCTGAGTGTAACTGGTTTTCTTGACTCAATGCTTGGAAACTGTGCCAGCTCAGGCACCCCCTTTTCTTTCTGTGACCTTGGGGATCCTAGACCATACGGTCCCCCCTAGGATTCTGCTCCACTTCACATCTTGAGCACCTTTCAGGCACAGACTTCTTACTGGAGCAGATTTCTAAAGGTTCTGACGTTGTGCTCTGGGACTATATCACTTTCCAGTAGCCAGCTTACAGAGAGTCCCTCCCTGTACTGCTGCTGCTGTTTCTTCTTCTCCTTCTTCTTCTTCTCCTTCTTCTTCTCCTTCTCCTTCTTCTTCTTCTTCTTCTTCTTCTTCTTCTTCTTCTTCTTCTTCTTCTTCTTCTTCTTCTTCTTCTTCTTTCTTCTTCTTCTATATTTCCTCAGATTCACTTCTCAGCAGCTCATATCTTGCAATAAATGGTCGATTTTCTATTTGTAGAAGTCCAGCAATTCTTTTACATGTCAGTTTGAATTCATGGTTTTTCAAATGATTTGCTATCTATCTAAACTCAAGGGGCCAGTTGAAATGAGGTGCCCTATTTTTCCACTGTCTTGCCTCTCCCCTTAGAAGCCTCCTTGTTATGTTTGAATAATATTCCATTGTATGCATATACCAAAATTTCTTTATCTATTCATAAATTAACAGACATGAGGACTCCTTCCCTTTGTAATTTTTATTTATTTTAAACATATTTTATTTAAATTCAATTAATTAACATATAATGTATTATTGGTTTCAGAGGTACATGTAAGTGATTCATCATTCTTATACAATAACCAATGCTCATTACATCACATGCCCTCCTTACCCAGTTACCCCGTATCTCCACCCCTATCTCCTTCAGCAATCCTATTTGTTTGCTATGATTAAGAGTATCTTATGATTTGTCTCCATTTCTGGTTTTGTCTCATTTTATTTTTTCCTCTTCCACTATGATCCTCTGTTTTGTTTCTTAAATTCTGCATATCAGTGAGATGACATGATAATCATCTTTCTGTGATTGACTTGTTTCGCTTAGCACAATAACTTCCAATTCTATTCACATCATTGCAAAGGGCAAGATTTCATTTTTTATGGCTGCATAATATTCCATCATATATATACACCACATCTTCTGTGTCCATTCATCTGTTGATGGACACCTGAATTTTTCCCATAATTTGGTTATTGTGGACATTCCTGCTATGAATATTGGGCTGCATGTTCCCTTTCATGTCACTATACTTTTATCTTTGGGGTAAATACAACAGTGCAACTGCTGGGTCACAGGGAAGCTCTATTTTTAACATCTTGAGGAACCTCCATATTGTTTTCCAGAGTGGCTGTAGCAGCTTGCATTCCCATCAATAGTGTAAGACGGTTCTCCTTTCTCCACATCCTTGTCAAAATTTGTTGTTTGCTGACTTTGTTAATTTTTGCCATCTGACAAGTGTGAGGTGGTATCTCATTGTGGTTTTGATTTATATATCCCTGATACCAAGTGATATGGAACATTTTTCATTTGTCTGTAGCCATTTGTATGTTTGTCTTCTTTGGAGAAATGTCTGTTCATGTCTTCTGCCCATATCTTGAATGTATTATTTGGTTTCTGGATGTTAAGTTTGATAAGGTCTTTAGAGATTTTGGATACTAGCCCTTAATTTGATAAGATATTTGCAAATATCTTCTCCCATTCTGTCAGTTGCTTTTCGGTTTTGTTGACTGTTTCCTTTGCTGTACAGAAGCTTTTTATCCTGATGAAGACCCAATAGTTCATTTTTGCTTTTTTTCTTCTTGCCTTTAGAGATGTATCTAGCAGGAAGTTATCATGGCCTAATTCAAAGAGGTTGCTCTCTGTGTTCTCCTCTAGGATTTTAATGGATTCCTGACTCATATTTGGATCTTTCATCCACTTTGAGATTATTTTCATGTATGGTGTAATAAAGTGATCCAGTTTCATTCTTCTGCATGTGGCTGCCCAATTTTCTTAGCACCATTTGTTGAAGAGACTGTCTTTTTTCCATTGGATATTCTTTCCTGTTTGTGGAAGATTAGTTGACCATAGAGGTGATGGTTCATTTCTGGACTTTCTATTCTGTTCCATTGACCTATGTGTCTGTTTTTGTGCCAGTACCATACTGTCTTGATGATTACAGCTTTGTAATAGAGCTTGAAGTCCAGAATTATGATGCCACCAGTTTTGGTTTTCTTTCTCACCATTCCTTTGGGTATTTAGGATATTTTTTGTTTCCATACAAATTTTAGAATTTTTTGTTCCAGCTCTGTGAAAAAGTTGATGGCATTTTTATAGGAATTGCATTGAATGTATAGATTGTCCTCATAGCATCGACATTTTAACATTTGTTCTTACATGAGCATGGAACGTTTATCCATTCCTTTGTGTATTCCTCAGATACCTTCATGAGTGTTCTATAGTATTTTGAGTACAGATCCTTTGCTTGGTTAGGTTTATTATTAGGTATCTTATGGTTTGGGGTGCAATTGTAAATGGAATCAATTCCGTCATTTCTCTTTCTTCTGTCTCATTAGTAGTGTATAGGAATGAAACTGATTTCTGTGCATTGATTTCTTGCTACTTTGCTGTACTCACTTATGCATTCTAGCAATTTTGGGATGAATCTTTTGGGTTTTCACATAGAGTATCATGTCATCTGTGAAAAGTGAGGGTTTGACTTCTTCTTTGCTAATTTGAATGCCTTTTATTTCTTTTTGTTGTCTGATTGCTGAGCCTAGGGCTTCTAGTACTATATTAAACAAGAGTGGTGAGAGTTGGAAATTATTGGCTAGTATTTTGGTGAGAATTTTTGCATCCATGGTCATCAGGGATATTGGTCTGTAATTCTTTTTGGTGTGGTCTTTGTCTAGTTTTGGGAATAAGGTAATGCTAGCCTCAAAGAATGAGTTTGCCAGTTTTCCTTCCATTTCTGTATTTTTTAAATGGCTTCAGAATATGTATTAATTCTTCTTTAAATGTTTGGTCAGATTCCCCTGGGAAGCCATTTGGTACTGGACTCCTGTTTCTTGGGAGATTTTTGATTACTGATTCTTTGCTGGTTATTTGTTTGCTGGTTATTTAGTCTGTTCAGGTTTTTGTTTCTTCCTGTTTCAGTTTTGGTAGTTCATAAGTTTCTAGGAATGCATCCATTTCTTCCAGATTGCCTAATTTTTGGCATATAATTTGTTGCTCATAATATGTTCTTATAGTTGTTTGTATTTCTTCAGTGTTGTTTATTATCTCTCCTCTTTCATTCATGATTTCATTCATGATTTTGTTTATTTATTTGGGTCCTTTTTCTTTTCTTTTTGATAAGTTTGTCCAGGGGCCTATCAATCTTATGAATTCTTTCAAAGAACCAGCTCCTAGTTTTGTTGATCTGTTCTAATGTTCTTTTTTTTTTTTTAAGATTTTATTTATTTATTTGTCAGAGCGAGCGAGCGAGCACAGGCAGACAGAGGGGCAGGCAGAGGCAGAGGGAGAAGCAGGCTCCCTGCTGAGCAAGGAGCCTGATGTGGGACTTGATCCCAGGATGCTGGGATCATGACCTGAGCCAAAGGCAGCAGCTTAGCCAACTGAGCCACCCAGGCGTCCCTCTAATGTTCTTTTGATTTCTATTTCATTCATTTCTGTTCTAATCTTTATTATTTCTCTTCTCCTGTTGTGTTTAGGCTTTCTTTGCTCTTCTTTCTCTAGCTCCTTTAGGTCTAAGTTTAGCTTGTGTATTTGAGACTCCTCTAATTTTTTGAGAAAAGCTTGCATTTGTATATATTTCTTTCTTAGGACTGCCTATGCTGTATCCCATAGATTTTGAACAGTTTCATTTTCATTTTGTTTCCATGATTTTTTGAAGTTCTTCTTTAATTTCCTGGTTGACCCATTTATTCATTAGTAGGATGCTTTTTAGCCTTCATGTATGTAGGTATTTCCAAATTTCCTCTTGTGATTGAGTTCCAGTTTCAAAACATTGTGTTCTGAAAATATGCAAGGAATGATCATAGTCTTTTGGTACCATTTTAGACGAGATTTGTGACACAGTATGTGATATATTCTGGAGAATGTTCCCTGTGCACTTGAAAAGAATGTGCATTCTGTTGCTTTAGGTTGGAATGTTCTTGAATAATTATTGAAGTCCCCTGGTATTTTTAATTTTGTAATGTCTTTATTCAAGTTCTGGACAGTTAACATACAGTGTACTAGTAGTTTCAGGTGTAAATATATTGATTCAACACTTCCCACAATACCTGGTGCTCATCAGAGGTGCACTCCTTAATTTCCATTACTGATTTTTAAAAAATATTTTATTTATTTATTTATCAGAAAAAGAGAGATAGCAAGAGATAGAAGGCAAGCAGGGGGAGGAGCATGCAAAGGGAGAGGGGGAAGCAGACTCCTCCCTGAGCAAGGAGCCAGACATGGGGCTCAATTCTAGGACTCTGAGATTATGATCTGAGCAGTAGGTAGAAGCCCAACCGAATGAGTCACCCAGGCGTCCCTCCCATTACCTATTTAACCCATCATCCATCCACCTGCCCCTCAGTAGCCATTAGTTTGTCTATAGTTAATAGTCTGTTTCTTAGTTTGCCTCTATTTTTTCTCTTTACTCACTTGTGTTTCTTCAGTTTCACATATCAGTAAAATCAGATGGGTTTTTTAATTCTGACTTATTTTGTGTACATAATGCTCTCTAGCTCCATCCACATCATAACAAATGGTAAAAGTGTATTATTTTTATGGTGGAGTAATATGTCACATATATAGTTTCCTTGCAATTTGGGGATAATTCTAGTACACAGACCGAAATTCATCCAGGAACACATGGAACACCTGTATTGTCCACATTAAGCAATTGTAGTCCCTCTTCCCCTCCCCCTTTTTCCTTTTTTTAAATTTTTAAATTTTATTCTTGTGTTTCATTTTGGCTTTGTCTTTTTGTGGTGGCTTCTAACCACTGTGGATTTTCCCAGGGTGCATCTTCCTTGGGTCATGGTTGATAATTTTGGCTCTTTTTTTTATTTTAATTTTTTTTTAATTTTTTATAAACATATAATGTATTTTATCCCCATGAATACATGTCTGTGAATAGCCAGGTTTACACACTTCACAGCACTAAAAAGCTTTCAGTTTTTCTCCATTGAGAATGATATTTGCAGTGGGTTTTTCATAGATGGCTTTGATAATATTGAGGTATGTGCCCTCTATCCCTACACTTTGAAGAGTATTGATCAGGAAGGGATGCTGTGCTTTGTCAAATGCTTTTCAGCATCTATTGAGAGTACCATGTGGTTCTTGTTCTTTCTTTTATTAATGTGTTGTATCACATTGATTGATTTGCAGATGTTGAGCCAACCTTGCTGCCCTGGAATAAATCCCACTTGGTGGTGGTGAATAATCCTTTTATGTACTGTTGGATCCTATTGGCTAGTATTTTGGCGAGCATTTTCGCGTCTGTGTTCATCAAGGATATTGGTCTGTAATTCTCTTTTTTGATGGGATCCTTGTCTGGTTTTGGGATCAAGGTGATGCTGGCCTTATAAAATGAGTTTGGAAGTTTTCCTTCCGTTTCTATTTTTTGGAACAGCTTCAGGAAAATAGGAATTAATTCTTCTTTAAATGTTTGGTAGAATTCCCCTGGGAAGCTGTTTGGCCCTGGGCTTTTGTTTGTCGGAGATTTTTATGACTGCTTCAATCTCCTTACTGGTTATGGGTCTGTTCAGGTTTTCTCTTTCTTCCTGGTTCAGTTGTGGTAGTTTATATGTCTCTAGGAATGCATCCATTTCTTCCAGATTGTCAAATTTGTTGGCGTAGAGTTGCTCATAGTATGTTCTTATAATTGTTTGTATTTCTTTGGTGTTGGTCGTGATCTCTCCCCTTTCATTCATGATTTTATTCATTTGGGTTCTTTCTCTTTTCTTTTTGATAAATCTGACCAGGGGTTTTCAATCTTATTAATTCTTTCAAAGAACCAGCTCCTAGTTTAATTGATTTGTTCTATTGATTTTTTGGTTTCTGTTTCATTGATTTCTGCTCTGATCTTTATGATTTCTCTTCTCCTGCTGGGTTTAGGCTTTCTTTGTTGTTCTTTTTCCAGCTCCTTTAGGTGTAGGGTTAGGTTGTGTATTTGAGACCTTTCTTGATTCTTGAGAAAGGCTTGTACCCCTATATATTTTCCTCTCAGGACTGCCTTTGCTGTGTCCCACAGATTTGGAACTGTTGTGTTTTCATTATCATTTGTTTCCTTGAATTTTTCAATTCTTCTTTAATTTCCTGGTTGACCCATTCATTCTTTAGAAGGATCCTGTTTAGTCTCCATTTATTTGGGTTCTTTCCAAATTTCCTCTTGTGATTGAGTTCTAGCTTCAGAGCATTGTGGTCTGAAATTATGCAGGGAATGATCCCAATCTTTTGATACCGGTTGAGACCTGATTTATGACCCAGGATGTGATCTATTCTGGAGAATGTTCCATGTGCACTAGAGAAGAATCTGTATTCTGTTGCTTTGGGATGAAACGTTCTGAATATATCTGTGATGTCCATCTGGTCCAGTGTGTCCTTAAGGCCTTTATTTCCTTGTTGACCTTTTGCTTGGATGATTTGTCCATTTCAGTAAGGGGCGTGTTAAAGTCTCCTACTATTATTGTATTATTGTCAATGTGTTTCTTTGATTTTGTTATTAATTGGTTTATATAGTTGGCTGCTCCCACGTTAGGGGCATAGATATTTAAAATTGTTAGATCTTCTTGTTGGACGGACCCTTTGAGTATGATATTGTGTCCTTCCTCATCTCTTATTATAGTCTTTGGCTTAAAATCTAATTGATCTGATATAAGGATTGCCACCCCAGCCTTCTTCTGATGTCCATTAGCGTGGTAAATTGTTTTCCAACCCGTCACTTTAAATTTGGAGGTGTCTTCGGGTCTAAAATGAGTTTCTTGTAGGCAACATATTGATGGGTTTTGTTTTTTTATCCATTCTGATACCCTGTGTCTTTTGATTGGAGCATTTAGCCCGTTAACATTCAGGGTAACTATTGAGAGATATGAATTTAGTGCCATTGTATTGCCTGTAACGTGACTATTACTATATATTGTCTCTGTTCCTTCCTGATCTACTATTTTTAGGCTCTCTCTTTGCTTAGAGGACCCCTTTCAATATTTCCTGTAGAGCTGGTTTGGTGTTTGCAAATTCTTCCCGTTTTTGTTTGTCCTGGAAGCTTTTTATCTCTCCTTCTATTTTCAATGATAGCCTAGCTGGATATAGTATTCTCGGCTGCATGTTTTTCTCTTTCAGTGCTCTGAATATATGGTGCCAGTTCTTTCTGGCCTGCCAGGTCTCTGTAGACAAGTCTGCTGCCAATCTAATATTTTTACCATTGTATGTTATAGACTTCTTTTCCCAGGCTGCTTTCAGGATTTTCTCTTTGTCACTAAGACTTGTAAATTTTACTATTAGGTGACGATGTGTGGACCTATTCTTGTTGATTCAGAGGGGGGTTCTCTGCACCTCCTGGATTTTGATGCTTGTTCCCTTTGCCATACTAGGGAAATTCTCTACAATAATTCTCTCCAATATACCTTCTGCTCCCCTCTCTTTTTCTTCTTCTTCTGGAATCCCAATTATTCTAATGTTGTTTCATCTTATGGTGTCACTTATCTCTTATCTTCATTCATAATTTTATTATTCTGGGTCCTCCCTCTTGTCTTTTGGTTTAGTTTGGCCAATGGTTTATTGATCTTAATTGATTCTTAAAAAAAAAAAAAACAGCTTCTAGTTTCGCTGACGTGTTCTACTGTATCCGTAGTTTCTATCTCATTGATCTCCACTCTAATCTTGATTATTTCCCTTCTTGTGTGTGTGGTTGGCCTAATTTGTTGTTGATTTTCCAGTTCTTTAACGTATAAAGAAAGCTGGTGTATTCTGGATTTTTCAGTAATTTTGAGTGAGGCTTGGATGGCTATTTATTTCCCCCTTAGGACAGCCTTTGCCATATCCCCTAGATCTTGGTCCGATGTTCTTCATTCTCATTGGTTTCCATGAATTGTTTTAAGTTCTTTCCTGATTTCCTGGTTGACCCAAACATTCTTCAGCAGGATGGTCTTTAGGTCCCAAGAATTGAATTCCTTCCAAATTTTTTCTTGTGGTTGAGTTCCAGTTTTAAAGCATTGTGGTCTGAGAATATGCAGAGAATAATCTGTCTTTTGGTATTGGTTGAGCCCTGATTTATGACCCACTATGTGGTCCATTATGAAAAAAAGTTCCATGTGTGCTCATGAAGAATGAGTAATCTGTTGTTTTAGGTTGGAATGTTCTTTATATATCTGTGAGGTCCATCTGGTCCAATGTGTCATTCAGAGCTCTTGTTCCTTTACAGATTTTCTGCTTAGATGAGCTGTCTATTACTGAAAGTGGCATGTTAGATTCCCTATTAATGTATTCATATCAATATGACTTTTTATTTTGATTAACAGTTGGTTTATGTAGTAAGCTCCTCCCATATTGGGGGCATAAGTATTTACAGTTGTTAGATCTTTTTCTTGGATCAACCCTTTAAGAATGATGTAGTGTCCTTCCTTATCTCTGACTACAGTCTTTAGCTTAATATCTAATTTATCTGATATGAGAATCACTACCACAGCTTTCTTTTGAGGCCCATTGGCATGAAATATGGCTCTCCATTCCTTCACTTTCGGTTTCGATGTATCTTTAGGTTCCAATTTTGTCTCTCATAGAAAGTATATGTACAGGTCCTATCATTTTTTTCCAATTGCAACCCAGTGCCATTTTATGGGAGCATTTAGATCATTCACATCAAGAGTCATTATTGAAAGATATGTTTTTATTGACATCATGTTGTTTGTGAAGTCCTTGTTTCTATGGGCTGTCTCTGTAAATTTCTGTCTTTTGTCAGTCTTGGGTTCTTTCTTCTTTTATAGAACCCCCTTAATATTTCTTGTAGTGCCAGCTTGGTGGTCACAAACTCTTTTAAACCTTGCCGGTCTTGGAAGCTCTATATCTCTCCATCCATTTTGAATGTCAGCCTTGCTGGATAAAATACTCTTGGCTACATGTTCTTCTCATTTAATGCCCTGAATATGTCTTGGCAGCCCTCTCTGGCTTGCCGGGTTTCCATGGACATGTCTGACATTATTCTGTTGTGCCTTCCTCTGTAGGTAAGGAATCTCTTTCCTGTAGCTGCCCTCAGAAACTCTGGTCTAAAATTAAGATTCGTCAGTTTCACAATTAAGTGCCTTGAAGTTTTTCTGGATCCATTGACTTTAGTGGGTGTTTTTTCTGCCTCTAGGACACAAACACTTGTTCTGTTACCCTGACTGTAAACATTTTCATCCAGAATTTGTTCAACTATATTTTCCTGTCTTCTGTCTTTTACCACCCCCTCAGGGATCCCAGTAATTCTTACATTGGGACATTTCATGTTGTCATTTATTTCCCTAATTCTGTTTTCATGGCTTCTAAGCTGTTTCTTCCATGCCTTCTCTTGATCCTTTTATTCTATTATTTTGTCCTCTAGATCACCAATTCTATCTTCTGCCTGGGTTACCCTAGTTGTTAGAGTATTCAGATTAGAATAGATATCATTGATAGTATTTTTAACTTCTGACCTGGTGGCTCTCACTTCTGCCCTTAGAGATTCTATATTGTCACTAATGTTTTTCTCCAACCTAGCCATTGCCTGGTTAATTGTTACCCTGAATTCTCTTTCTGACATACTGTTTATGTCCATATCCAATAGTTCTGATGGAGACTTCACAGTTTCTGAATTTTTCTTCTGTTGGGTGCTCTTCCTCCTAGTCATTTTAGTGAGAGGTGGTTGAGAGGATGTATAACTGAATATATTAACCATGATCCAGCCAAGGTGCACCCTGGCACGTTTCAGAGCAATTGGAAGTCATCACCAAAAGGAAAGAAAAAAGAAAAGAGAGAGAGAGAAAGAAAGAGAAAACCCAGCCAGAATGAACCCCCATAATAAGATTCATAAGATATATAAACAAAAACGGACAAACAAAAAGACCAAGAAAAGTAAATGACAACAAAGAAAAGAAGAACCCACCCAAAATGAACCCTATGGAATAAGATTTATATAATACCAGAACAAAAACAGATACAGAAACACTGACAGAAGAGAAAGATGGGAAGGTCATTATAAATCCTTGATGTGAGTGAGGAAGTTTATTTTGGTTCTTCCTGGTTGTGTCTTGATATTTTTGTTAAAGGACTCAACTTTTCAGTGGTAAAAGGAGATGAAAACTGGTTTTTATATATTGGGGTAGTATTGCTTAGGAAAGAGGATTATTTTGAAGCATATATCTATATGTATATTAAATAATAGAAAAGAAAAAGAAAAACACATGTATGTGTATGAAAGAATTTCAAGTTAAAAGGTTATTATGGAATATGTTGTATTAAACCTCTAGTTGTAATGATAAGTAGGTCAAAAAATTTTAAAAAGAACAAGAATTGTGAGAAATGATTTTTTAAAAAGTTATATCTTTGAAATATGCAGGTTTTAGGGAATACTGGAAGCTTCATATATTATTTCCCCCTGATATTGGGGTTTTACAGTTTTATGGGGACCCAGTGGTGGTTGTCCTCTTGTTCTTTTGGCTTGCCTCCTGGGGGAGGGGCCTGCCACATTGTTTTTCAGCCCTGCCTCCTATCAAGGGGCTGGGCTCTGTGGAAACTGGTTTTTTAGGCTTTTGTTCTCTGGATGTTTTTGTTCTTTGGCAGCTTTTTGCAGCTTTTAAGAGGTTTAGTGGAAATAAAACTGCACCCAGCCCTCCCCCTCAGAGAGAAGCCTCAGTCTGCTCTCCTTTGGGTGGTCCAGAACACACAAACTCCCCCTCTGCAAACTCTGCTGTACAGCACAGGCTGCCACAGGTGGTGTGTGCCCCCAGCCACCATCTCAGTGTTCACTGGAGGCGTCCGTTTGTCTCTGCACCCCCGTGCCACTAAAACTGCGAGTGTTGGTCCAGGGAGCCTGTTTCTGGTGGTTGCCTTTGCCAGGACTGCTGTCTGGGCCCAGGCCCACACAGAATGTGCTCAATTCCCATGGTTTCACAGGTCACAGAAGGATGCCACTGAGGGATCCCAACCAGAAATTGCTACGCAGACCCTTGGGGAGCTTCCAGACCCTTGGGGAGTGGCAGAAGGCCAGGATCCAAAAGAGAGCTAGCCTGTGCCCACACCAAGCTCTCTCAGGCATGGGGGGGAGTGCACTCCACAGGACCTGCAGAGCAAAGAAGGCTGTGGACCTAGAGAGTGCCAGCTGATGCATATAGCAGAAGCTCTCATGTGTGGGTGGGGGTGTGCCCAACCAAGCGGTGGTGCAAGCAGCAGAAAGCCATGAGTTCAGGGACCACAGAGGCTCTGTCGCACTCTCTCTGACATGGGGGGTCGCTGGCGGTGGCTGTCCTGGGTCTGTGTGCTTAGGCCGGTGTCCATGACTGCTCAATTCCACCAGTTACCCCTTAAGCTCTTTTGCTCTTTTTGAGTGCTTTTAACCAGACTTCAAGTTAATGCTGGTCCCCAACCACAGGGTACTTTCATATTGGGGTATTACTTTCCAATGGGTCACTTCTAGTGGCTCCCTCCTCCTTATGCTTCTCCTCTGATAACAGTCCAAGTGTTCCCACTCCACTTTACCTCTCCACTGATGTCTTCTGTCCCCACAGAGATCCAGAAGTGTATAATCTTACATATCAGGCTGATTTCAAGGGTGTTCAGAGTGTTCTGGTAGATATTACCCTTTAGAGGACCAGTTGAAAGAGGGTCTCCTACTTCTCCACCATATTTCCCCTCCTCCATCCTTCTTCCTTTATAGAACCCCCCTTAATATTTATTGTAGGGCCAGCTTGGTGGTCACATAATCTTTTAGTCTTTGCTGGTCTTGGAAGCTCTTTATCTGGCCATCCATTCTGAATGTCAGCCTTTCCAGATAAGTTATTATTGGCTGCATGTTCTTCTCATTTAGTGTCCTGAATATGTCTTGCCAGCCCTTTCTGGCTTGCCAGGTTTCTGTGGACAGGTCTGACATTATTCGGATATTCCTCCCTCTGTACCTAGCTGCACTTAAGACAATTTCTTGGAATTTATGAATCATGAATTTCACAATCATATGTCTGGAGTTCTTTTTTTGCCCTCATTGATCTTGGGGATACCCTCTCTGCCTCTAGGACAAAAACACTTGTTCCATTCTCCAGATTAGGGAAATTCTAATTAGGATTTGCTCAATTTATCTTCTAGTCCTCTATCTCTCTCCACTCCCTCAGGGATCCCTATAATTCTGACACTGGAATTTTTCATGGTGTTACTTATTTGTCTAATTCTGTTTTCATGGATTCTAAGCTGTTTGTTCCAGGCCTCCTCCTGGTCCTTCTTTTCTATCAGTTTGTCTTCCATATCACTAATTTGATCTTCTGCTTCATTTACCCTAGCTGTTAAGAGTATCTAGATTAGATTGGATCTCATTGATAGCATTTTTAAATTCTTCCAGAGCCCTTAGAGTTTCTATGTTGCCACTAATGGTTTTCTCCAACCTAGCCATTGTCTGGATAACTGTTACCCTGAATTCTATTTCTGACGTCTTTATGTCCATATCCAATAGTTCTGTGGCAGAGGTCACAGTCTCTGAATTTTTCCTCTATTGGAGGTTTCTTTTAGTCATTCTGGTAAGAGGTGGTTGAGGGAATGTACAGAGTCCAAAATATTGACCACAATACAAGCAAGATAGACCTGTTTCAGTAGGGACTTCAGGGTTCTTCGCCTCTTTTTCTTTCATCCTGTCTTCTAAGGGGAGGGGCCTGCCAGGTGCTATTACTCAGGCCACCCTGTTTGGGCAGAATTGCCTTGCCACCTGTGGTGGGGGATGGGCTCAGTGAAAACCGGTTTTGGGTGGCTATTGTTTTCTGGCAGCTTTCCCTGGTGGGTTTCTGTGTCCCTTCCAAGAGTCAGAGAGGTGTGACTGTATCCTAACTTCTGAGCAGAGAGATCACAGAGTTCCCCAGAAAGCCCTCTAAGTCACACTGACACCATTTTTGTCTGTGCTGCTGAAAAGTGTAGTGATCTGAGTTGTGCACATCACAGCAGCACTCCCAGCCCTCACTTCTAGGTCCAGACATGTCTCTGCCCATTGTGCTTCTGAAACTGCCAGCTGCCCCTAGTTCACACGTTAGCCCCCACAGCCCCAGGTTTCAGCCTGGAGCCCTGACCTAAATTCCTTTCCCCATGGCTACTGGTCTGTGAGTCTGTGTCTGGGCCCTAGTGTGGGATGCTTTTGCACTTCTGTGTTATGTCACCTTCCCAGTGCCAGTGCTTATGGCTTCTCCCTCCTCTTCCATTTTATCTTTGGATATCTGCCTTCATAATTATGGATCCCTGCTTCGTACCTCAAAAACTGTCTTCAGAGGTATTCTCTTGGTATATCAGATATCCAGATATATCTTCTTATATCTCAGCCTGATTTTGTGGGTGTTCAGGGTGGTCTAGCAGATATCTAGCTCAATTCAGGGGACTGGTTGAAATAGGGTCCCCTACTCCTCCGCCGTCTTAACCCCCTCCTGCTTTTGCATTTGGACTTTAATGCAGGGATTTAATTAAATGGTAAACCATTTCATTCAGGAACCTCTATGTCTGTATCTTTATGTACCTTTTCTTGGGGTAGTCAGATGCCCCAGGGAAGGATCTTTCAATTTTCTAAGAGTATTATCATGGTGACCAGTTTTCTGAGGGTGCAGGAAAGAAAGAATGCTGAGGTCCTTAATATTTAGAATGTTAACTCATATACTTCTCCTGTTTTCTTTATTGAAACTCAACTTGAACTGTGTGTGTGTGTGTGTGTGTGTGTGTGTACATGCTTTATGTTAGGAACATTGGGGCCTTTGTTTTTTTTCTTTCTTTCTTTCTTTCTTTCTTTCTTTCTTTCTTTACATCTGGAGCAAAGGAAATGGCTTTTGTACTGCTCTCTCTTTGGTGACAAGAAAAATATTCTTAGTAGGTTCTGAGCTGAAAATTGATCTCTTAATAATGATCTGGTTATTCTCCATCAACACCCATAAATCTCTTCTACTACATTTCTTTGCTCTGCTTTGTGCCCTGGGACTCTAACCCCTGTCAATATCATTACCTGGGATTCCCCTTACCTCTGGTTTCTGGTTATATTTGGCCAATGGGAGGTATCAGCAAAGAACCAGAGTGTAAAATGAAGAGAGGTAAGAAAAGTATAATGTCCCTGCTTCCATCTTGCTCAGTGTCATGTTTCTGGCAGCTGCTGTGTCCTTCCATATCTATAGCTTTTTATGGACAGCCCCTTCACCATGGCTCCTAATGTCAGGTAACATCAGTTTCCCCCCTTTGCCTCTACAGCCTTAGGTCTGGTAACAGCTCCCAGCTCCTTTTAGTGTCTGTTTCCCTCAAACTTTCTTGTTTATTTTCTTAATCAAAAAAAAACCGTAACTTCACAAATGGTCATTTCTCCATTGGGGACATTTGGATAAATTATTTCCTGTTGAGAAACTGACCCATGTAGCTAGATTAAAAAAAAAAAAAACAGGAGTCAAGTTATTTTTTTGTCTATCACTACTATTCACAGCCTTCTCATCTCTGAACTTGTGCAGATCAAATGAGTTACACTTTGTAGCAAATATTGTACCTGACACAAAGGGATCACACTTTCACACAGAGGATCAGATGAAGGAATCAGCTTTCCAAATTTCCTGGAGTTCTAGACAATTTAGGTGTAATCCCTGCTGTCTAAACCATGTTATAAAAATTCTTTCTTCTATAGCAGACATTTCCTTCTTCCGGGGTCTCTTGATTATCACTAAGGAAATCAATGGGTTTGTCCAGTTGTGTAGATTTAAATGAAAATGTTAAAGAGATTGGACTTACTGGAAATGTGCACCATAATAATTCTGTAAATTTCTTTCTACAATAAAATCCCTGATCTCAGCTTATCTTTGTTGTTACTTGCTCTTCATCTAAGAGTTTCCTGAAAAGGAACATTTCTCAGGAGGAATTCTTTTTTTTAGAGACCGTATTTCCCTAAAATTTCCCTAGTGCTGCTGAATTTGGTGAGCTTGCTTTCCTCTTGTGAAAACCAGTCAGTTGGGGTAGGGGATCATGAGGGTTAGGGCTACAGAAAGTTAACATTCTCTTTACATGCAGGAAGATGGGCAGGAAGAAAGATATAGTTTCAAAAATAATTAGAGGTAGTTTTGGTGACACATAGTTTCTCATTACTGTGCCTGCCAGTCTTTTGGTAATCATGCTGCTTTTCTTTGTCTCGAGTGCTCTTTGTCTCTTGGCTTTCAATTCTGAACCATTTCCATCTTCCCACTACACTTCGCTAGGGCTAAATTGTTCTTATACCAAACACAAGCTGAGATGCAGTATTTCATTTAAGAAAAAAAATCCCAGGAGCATTTTGGCTTCTGTTTATTTTAAGTCCAATCTCTTGAACATTTTTACATCTCCTACTCCCCTCTGAGTAGCACACCCATCTCCCAAGTTTACATTCAACCCCTGTTCCTACAGGCTGGTTCTTATGTTCCAACCTCTTCCCATGCTCTGTCAGCCAAACTCCATCCACCTATGCCCAGCTACACTTCCACCTCTCCAGAAAACCCTCCATAACCTTTCTAGCTCTAAACCTTTCTTCCTCACTCTGATTTTTTTAAAAAGATTTGTTTATTTTTGAGAGAGAGAGAGAGATAGAGCTGGGGGACAGACAGAGGGAGGGGGAGAGAATCTTAAGCAGGTTTTATACCCAGTGCAGAGCCCAACAAGGCTTGCTTGATCTCTTGACCCTGAGATCATAAGCTGAGTTGAAATCAAGAGTTTAATACTTAACCCACTGAACCACACAGGTGCCCTTCTGATCTTTTCTAACACTTTGATTTTTTCCTCAGGTGTCAAATTGTGTAGCTAAAACTCTATCATATTATTTCCCTTTATTTATATGTAAATGTTTTATATTTTTGCTAATTATAAACTCTTAGCAGGTGAAGACCACGTGTCTCCCTTCTTTTGTAACTTACACAACACCTAGCATAGTGCCAGACAACTATCTTGGTGCTTGGTTGTTGACTCAACAGCTAACCTGTTCATTAGTAGGCTCTCTGCTCCATTTTTCTAGAAAATCTAAGTATGTATATAAAAACTTAAAAAAAAGTATAAAAATTTCCTAGAGGGTGTTTGGTATAAAACTTTTGATGCAGTGTGAAGTATACATAGATGAAAACACCTGGGGGCAATAACTTAGGCATTTCTTCATTCTTGGGCTTACCTGCCCCAAACCTAAATATTTGGATAATTTTTTGACAGTATTATTTAAGTGAAAATGAAACCATTATTGAGAAACACAAATAAAGCTCTTCAGATGCTTTGAGGCAAACAAACAAACAAACACACAAACATAAAACTATAGTGAATGGACAGTTATGGGGGGGGGGAAGCAAAGTACATATATGTCTGGATTGAGACTCTCCAGTTGACAGAGGAACAACCCCATGCCAGCACCTAGTGGGTTGTAACAAGCTTGCTCTGTCAGTATTCTATTTGCCTCCACAACATAGAGCCATTCAGAGCATTTTGACTTGTTCTGAACTTCAGAAAGTGAAGGCCCAGGATCAATGTATGTGCTGACCCTGACTTGGGGAAATGCCTGGAGGACCCTCTTCCTCATGCTGCAAATATTTAGGTTATGTACAAATCCATTTAATCACACAAATTATAACCATAAAGAATTATCTCCTGTACTGTGTTTTTTTTTAAAGATTTTATTTATTTATTTGACAGATCACAAGTAGGCAGAAAGGCAGGCAGAGAGAGAGAGAGAGAGAGGAGGAAGCAGGGTCCCCGCCGAGCAGAGAGCCTGATGCAGGGCTCGATCCCAGGACCCTGGGATCATGACCTGAGCTGAAGGCAGAGGCTCTTTAACCCACTGAGCCACCCAGGCACCCCATTATCTCCTGTCCTGTGTTCTATAGAAGGATCAGCCTCCAGTGAATTGCAGTTAATCAAACCTACAGGAAAAAGAATGTACCCTAAGAGCTTAATTAAATATGGAATTGGGTGAGAATATGTTTTCTTATGGTGTTAGTTTAATTCCAGAAAAGAAAAATGAGATGGCGGTGTTCTACTTAAAGTGAACAATTTGGAACCAAACATAATTTAACACTGATCATAATGATCTCTTACTCACAGACCACATTTTAAGAAAGGACAAAGTACCTTCACACCCATTGTATAATTTATTTCTTCCAGTAACCTTCATAGCAGAATAAATATTAAGAATTTATTATATATATTTTATTATAAAAGCAATGTATTTGCATACAAGAAAATGTATAAAATAGGGGAAAGGTAAATAAAGCAGCATTTCATTATTTTCATTTAGTTTTTAAAAATGTAATGTTTCTTATTATATTGTAATCATTTGAATCTTGCTTTCTTTTTTTCAAGATTTTATGTATTTGAGACAGAGAGAGAACATTAGTGGGTGGAGAGGGACAGGGGGAGAGGGAGAAGCAGACTCCCTGCTCAGCTAGATTTCAATTATACCTCAAAAAAAGGGAGAAGGAATGTAATTCCTTCGGGGCTGATTCAGGGCTTGATCCTGGGATCCTGAGATCATGACCTGAGCCCAAGGCAGACGCTTAACCAACTGAGCCACTCAGACACCCCAGAATCTTGCTTTCTTAACCTAATGTGGTCACATAAGCATTTGCTTGTGTTTTTCTATACTTTCTGTAGTCATAACTTTTTATGTACCTATATTTTACTCTACATTTTGTTCATTTCCAATTTTTCTGTTATATTAAACAATATCAAGAAGAAAATTTTTGTAGACATAATTTTGGTATTTAAAATTTTTTACCCCATGGCTGAATTCCTAGAAATGGAAATTGGGCAAAAGGAATGAACATTTCTAGTGACTTTTGATTTTTATTATCAAATTGTTTCTCAAAGGGTTGTGCAAACAGCATACATACTGGTTTGTATGTACCAGTTCTCTGCATGCTTACCAGAAATTTAAAAAATGATTTTAAAAAAAAGATTTCATCTATTTATTCGAGAAGGTGAGAGAGCACATACATGAACAGGGGAGGACCATAAGGAGAGAGAGGGGGAGAAGCAGACTCTTTGCTGAGCACAGACCCAATGAAGGGCTTGATCTCAAGACCCTGAGATCATGACATGAGCCAAAGTTGGACAATTAAATGGCTGAGGCACCACCCAAAATGTGATTTTTTAGAAATTACTAATTTAATACAGAAAAAAATATTTTTCATTTTTATTCTCATTATTTTTTTCTCATAATTTTTTCTCTATGTTTACTTTCTAGTTACATTTGACAGGACAGACATTTATGCTCCTTTTGCAAATGAGAAAACAGGTTCAGAGAATTTAAGTGTCTTGCCTGTGGTGGCACAGCTGGGGAGTGGGATCCTGACTCTCCCTCCAGACTTGCGCAAGTTAAGGATTAGCCCCCACTCTGCCACCATCTCACTTTGGGGAGTCTCAATTCCTTGAGCCTCATTCTTTCCATCTGCATAATGAAGTACTCAGACTGGAATCAGTGGTTTTAATTTTAAAGTATAATTAAGTTGAAGAAAATTTTCTTCCAATGAATCTTGTGCTAAAACTCAATCTAGAGGGGCTCTTGGATGGCTCAGTTGCTTAAAACATCTGCCTTTGGCTCAGGTTATGATCTCAGGGTCCTGGGATTGGGCCCCCACATCAGGTTCCCTGCTCAGCAGGGAGTCTGCTTCTCTCTCTGCTCCTCCATCCTACTCATGCTGTCTCCCTCTCAAATAAACAAAATATTTATTTAAAATATTTAATTTATTTATTTGTGAGAGAGATAGAGAGAAAACAAGCAGGGAGAGGGACAGAGGGAGAAGGAGAAGCAGACTCCTGCTGAGCAGGGAGCCCAATGTTGGACTTGATCCCAGTACACTGGGATCATGACCTGGACTGAAGGTAGCTGCTTAACCAACTGAGCCATCCAGGCACCCTAAATAATTTATTATTTATTTATTTGTTTATTTATTAGATTTTATTTATTTATTTGAGACAGAGAGAGCAAGGGCACAAACTCAGGAGCAGAGGGAGAAGCAGGCTCCCCACTGAGCAGGGACTCCTAATTCAGGACTCAATCCCAGGACGCCAGGATCATGACCTGAGCCAAAGGCAATCATTTCACCAACTGAGCCACCCAGGCACCCATGAAATCTTAAAAAAAAAAAAAAAAAAAAAAAAAAGTTAATAAAACCTTTAACCTAGAAACTGCTAAGGCAAAGCTATTCTGAGTTGACCTGGTGAGAGTTTTGTAGGTCAAGGTAACCTCCTTCTCTCTCAGAATCTCAACAAGTCATTCTTTTGTGCTTTCTGAGAAACACAGATGTCATCTAGTACAGTGGTTTTCTTTTTTTTCTTTCTTATTTTCAGTTTTATTGAGGTATAATTGAAATCTAGCACTGTAAACATTTAAGGTGTAAAGCATAAGAATGTGATTTACATACATTATGAAATGATCTAGTTCTTTTCAAGCTCTGCTCCCTTTATCCCACACAGCTTTGTTTTTCTGTAAACTAAAATGATATGTTTAAAATTCATTTTCATGTCCCTTAGCTAGCTTGCCTATAATTGACTGATGGCTGGAAACCCCAGTTTCTGATGATAAAGGGTTCATGACATACTGAAAAGAAAATTGGATTTAGAGCAAAGACATTATTACCTATGCCCTCTTCCTGTTACATAGCCTTTCTGTTAGTTTCTCCATCTAAAATGGAAAGAATTATCTCTGATTCTCCAACTTTGTAGAGTTGTTTGGGGGTGGAGGGGATCACTAGATGTTAAAACTGTGTGTGTGTGTTCCTCTTTTCTCTTTCCAGAAACATAGTAGGTCAACTTCCCTGTCTCTTTTGAAGCTGGACATAGCCATGTGCCTTCCTAACCAGTGGTATGTCTGTGGAAGTGATATGTGTCATTTCTAAGTGGAAATTATAAGAGTCAGTGCACAATTCATTACATTCCTTCTCCCTTGCTGCAGTGACTGTGGAAGCACATTTAAAAATCATCTCCTGGTCAGCCTGGGTTTAAGAGTGAAGATTATGGGGGCGCCTGGGTGGCTCAGTGGGTTAAGGCCTCTGCCTTTGGCTCAGGTCATGATCCCAGAGTCCTGGGATCGAGCCTCACATCTGGCTCTCTGCTCCGAGGGGAGCCTGCTTCCTCCTCTCTCTCTGCCTGCCTCTCTGCCTGCCTCTCTGCCTGTGATCTCTGTCAAATAAATAAATAAATCTTAAAAAAAAAAAAAAAGAGTGAAGATTATGAGCAGAGACCTTGGCAGAACCAAACTGTCCTGGAGCTTAATAAAATAAATAAATAAATAAATGAATGAATAAATAAATAGTTTGTTGTGTTAAGGCCTGAGATATTAAGTTTGTTATTACAGCAAGACCTAGACCATCCTAACTGGTACAGTGTTGTCTGGTGACAACAAACATCATCCACATTATCCATGAAACTTCTTCCTCATTTCTAGAGTTGCTAAAGCCCATACCCCTGGAAATCTAGTAAGAATAATTCCCTGGAGACTAGTTTTGAACTGTAGAGTTCAAAGCATATTTAACAATCACCCAAGATTTGTAAAAGCTTTTCTCTTGCAAGTTGAAGCCAAGAAGGATAGTGAAACAAAACATTGGCCAGATCCTGATGTTCCTCTCCCTCCCCAGATATGGGATCTTTAGGAACTTAAAGAATGAATGACTGCATTTTGTTTTGTTTTTTTTTCTTCTACAGAAATTCAAGATATCTAAAGTAATCTCTTACTAATCCTCTTATTCTCCCAGTGAATTCAGGAAATCAGTGAGTGAAGCACTGCACAGCACATGGTTGTGAGAGTGATATGTTAGAAAAGAAGCTGTTTGTGAAGATTTCACCTATGCTTTATCTCAATACAGTTGCCATAATAGAAAAATGGTGTTCTGCATGGTGTTGCTGATAAGGAATAAATTCATCTTGACCTTGTAAATCTTGAAGGTGATGCTTTGTAGAAATTACAGAGGTAAGCATTACCTGGTACACATAACCCTAAAGTGTGGCTGGCTCTTTAGCCAATACCAAGGGATCCTGCATAACTCACTGTGCCTTCTGGACCCCATGTCCTTCACCTGTAAAATAAAGGCTCTAAACTCTGACCTACTGCCCAAGGATGAAATGAGACAATACATAGAAGATAGCTTCACAAAGTAAAGGGTGATTTTGTAATGTTTTGTTACTAACTGAAATTTCTATTCTATTTATTTGGAAGTTTTGTTACTCAGACTCTTTAAGTTGCAGGTGACAGAAAGCTCTTTCAAAATGCCTTAAAATTACTATAAAAAATTTTAAGAGAAAGCATGAGAAGGAATTTGATTGCAAAGGTAATTGTTGTTTCCTTCTCCTGTGCTTCTTTCAAGGGAAGTTTCTCTCCACCTGGTGACCTCTGCAATCTCCAATTACAGTAAAGGGAGTGCTTCTTGGGACATAAGCCCCTGCACTTAATTGCATTTGGTGTGACTTGGCTTTGTTTGGGTCACATGTTCATCCCTGGATGTGTGAGGGGAGGAGAGTCCATTCACATGGGGAGAGGTATTCCCCAAAAAGAAAACTGAAGTGCTGTAACAAGGCTGGATCACCCAAACCAGTGGATGTCCGCTGCAGGAGGTGAAAATATCCTTTTACCTTCCCTCTTGGGTTCAGAACTCTGAGACGGACTGCTTTAGTGTTGGGCATGATGTAAGCACTTATTGACAGTTTAGCTCTTAGCCCTCTTTGAAGTGAGGAAGCAAGTTTATTAGAGGTGAAAAGGGAGGCTTTACAGAGGAAGAGTGGAAAGATGGTTAAGAAACAGTGACATTTACCATGGTTGCATCTTCACTATGTGCCAGGCACTGCTAAGCACTATACATCTTCCCATGCATTCTCTTATTTTCTCTACTCTGCACCTGTAAGGAGTCAATACTAATGACACCCACAATTTGCAAATGAGGGTCTGGACTCAGAGACATTAAGGACACCCAGATGGTAATGACAGAGCTGAAACCAGTGACCTGAACATTACCTACTGCTGCATGCTCAGCTTCTTCTGCAACAACTTTGGTTCAAGGTTGATGACAACAATAATGATCCTGGCTCTTGGCTGAGGATGTGACAGGCTTGATGGTTATGTTATTCTATTAATTTTTATTTAAATTTGACTTAGTTAACATGTAGTGCAATATTGGTTTCAGGAGTCGAGTTCAGTGATTTATCACTTACATACAACACCTGGTGCTCATCATAACAAGTGCTCTCCTTGATCCCCATCACCCATCTAGCCCAGCCCCCACCCATCTCCCTCCTACTCCCCTCAGTTTGTTTTCTATCATTAAGAGTCTCCTATGGTTTATTTCCCTCCCTCCCATATGTTCATCTGTTTTGTTTCCTTTTTCCCCCATTAATAGAATTTTGCTATAAACATTCATTTGCATGTGAACTATGGCTGCTTTCATGCTACAATGGCAGGGGTGAGTCATTGCAACAGAGACTGCATGGCCAGTAAAACCTACCATATTTACTATCTGACCCTCTACATAAAAAGTTTGCTGGTTGTTGCTATAAAAATCATACTGTGAGGGGTGCCTGGGTGGCTCAGTGGGTTAAAGCCTCTACCTTCAGCTTAGGTCATGATCTCAGGGTCCTGGGATTGAGCCCCATATCGGGCTCTCTGCTTGGCAGGGAGCCTGCTTCTTCCTCTCTCTCTCTGCCTGCCTCTCTGCCTACTGTGATCTCTGTCAAATAAATAAATAAAAAATCTTAAAAAAATCATACTTTGAATTGGATAACATACTCTATCTCTAACATGTCTATTCTTCAATGATAGCTCTCACCTAATTAGGACTGTTAATGGGACTTGGTCAGAATCTCTTTTCCTTATTGTTCTAATGCTGGACATCTTTATCAGTGAAGGATGGATTCTAGCATATCTTCTTTTAATCCAACTCCAGAAATTCCTTGAGGTATTTAGTATATGAATGACATCCTCCTTTATTTTGGATTCAATGTACATTTTTGTCCATTTTAAATTCCTTTCCCTATTTTAATAGCAGTTTGGAAGATCTAGAACTTTACTCAAATGACCTTCCTGGTCCAACTCATGGCTATTTATGCTGCCATTTTTTTTAAATTTTTTAAATTTAAATTTTAGTTAGTTAACATACAGTGCACTATTGGCTTCTGGAGTAGAATTCAGTGATTCTTCACTTACATACAATAGCCAGTGTTCATCACAATAAGTGCCCTCTTTAATACCCATCATCCATCTAACCCATTACCCACCTACCTCCCTCCATCAACTCTGTTTGTTTTCCATTGTTGAATCTCTTATTGTTTCCCTTTCTATTTTTCCTCTTTCCATATGTTCATGTTTGTTTCTTAAGTTGCACATGAGTGAAATCATATGGTATTTGTCTTTCTCTGACTGAATTATTTTGCTTAACACAATGTACCCTTAGCTCCATCCACATCATTGCAAATAACAAGTTTTCATTCTTCTTGATGGTTAACTACACACACACACACACACACACACACACACACCACTTGTTCTTTTTCTATTTATCAGTTAATGGACATTTGGAATCTCTCCATAGTTTGGCTATTGTTGGCAATTGTTGATAATGTTGCTATAAACATTGGGGTGTCTGTGTCCCTTCAAATTTGTATTTTGTATCTTTTGTGTAAATAACTAGTAGTATAGTTGCTGGGTCATAGGATAATTCTTTTTTTAACTTTCTGAGGGACCTCTGTACTGTTCTCCAGAGTAGCTGTACCAGTTTGCATCCCACCAGCAGTTTAAGAGGGATCCCCTTACCAACATCTGTTATTTCTTTGTTGTTAATTTGAGGCATTCTGACAGCTCTGAGGTGGTATCTGATTGTGGTTTTGATTTGTTGAGCATCTTTTCATGTGTCTGTTAGTCATCTGGTTGTCTTCTTTGGAAAAGTGTCTATTCATGTCATCTGCCCATTTCTTGGGCAGATCATTTAACTGGATCATTTCTTTTGTAGGTGTTGATTTTGATAAGTTCTTTATATATTTTGGATACTAATCATTTATCAGATATGTCATTTGCAAATATCTTTTCCATTCCATAAGCTGCCTTTTAGTTTTGTTGATTGCTTCCTATATTGTGCAAAAGCTTTTTTTCTTCCTGAAGTCAGAATTTGTATTTTAAAATACAAATGATTTTTTCCTCTCTTTTAAAAAATTGACATAAAATGTATTATTTGTTTCAGGAGTACAGGTCTATGATTCATCAGTCTTACACAATTCACAGCACTCATAAGAGCACATACCCTTCCCAATGTCCATCACCCCACCACCTCATCCTTCTCACCTCCCTCCCTTCCGGCAACCCAGTTGGTTTCCTGAGATTAAGAGTGTCTTATGGTTTGTCTCCCTCTCTGGTTTCATCTTGTTTCACTTTTCCCTCTCTTCCCCTATGATCCTCTGTCTTGTTTGTCAAATTCCTCATATCCCTGGGATCATATGATAATTCTTTCTCTAATTGACTTATTTCACTTATCATAATAGCCTCTAGTTCCATCCACATGATTGCAAATGGCAAGATTTCATTTTTTTGATGGCTGCATAATATATACATATATATACATACATATATACACACACACTCACATATATATACATACATACACACCACATCTTCTTCATCCATTTATCTGTTAATGGAATTCTAGGCTCTTTCCATAGTTTGGATATTGTGGACATTGCTTCTATAAACATTTGAGTGCACATGCCCTTCAGATCAATACATTTATTTCTTTAGGGTAAATACCAAGAAGTGCAATTGCTGGGTCATAGGGTAGCTCTATTTTCAATTTTTTGAGGAACCTCCATACTATTTTCCAGAGTGGCTGCAGCAGCTTCCATTCCCACCAACAGTGTAGGAGGGCTCACCTTTCTCCACATCCTCGCCAACACCTGTTATTTTCTGGCTGGTTAATTTTAGCCATTCTGACTGGTGTGAAGTGTTATCTCACTGTGGTTTTGATTTGTATTTCCCTGATGTCAAGTGACATTGAACATTTTTTCACGTGTCTGTTGGCCATTTGGATATTTTTCTTTGCAGAAATGTCTGTTCATGTCTTCTGTCCATTACTTGATTATTTGTTCCTCAGGTATTTAGTTTGATAAGTTCTTTATAGATTTTGGATACTAGCCTTTTATCTGATATGCCATTTGCAAATATCTTCTCCCATTCTGTCGGTTGTCTTTTGGTTTTGTTGACTGTTTTCGTTGCTGTGCAAAGCTTTTGATCTTGATGAAGTTCCATTAGTTCCTTTTTGCCCTTGCTTCCCTTGCCTTTGGCAATGTATCTAGGAAGAAATTGCTGTGGCTGAGGTCAAAGAGGTTGATGCCTTTGTTCTTCTCAAGGGTGCAAAAGCTTTTTATCTTGATGAAGTCCCCATAGTTCATTTTTGCTTTTCTTTCCCTTGATTCCAGTGATGTGTTTGTAAAAAGTTGCTATGTCAAAGAGGTTGCTGCCTGTGTTCTCCTCTAGGATTTTGATGGACTTCTGGCTCACATTTAGGTCTTTCATCCATTTTGAAGTAATTTTTCTGTGTGGTATAAGAAAGTGGTCCAGTTTCATTCTTCTGCATGTGGCTGTCAGTTTTTCCACCACCATTTATTGAGGAGACTTTTTCCAGTGGATATTCTTTCCTGCTTTGTGGAAGAGTACTTGACCATATAGTTGTGGGTCCATTTGTAGGTTTTCTCTTGTTTTCCAATAATATGTATGTCTGTTTATGTGACAGCACAATACTGTCTTAACAACTACAGCTTTGTAATATAGCTTCAAATCTGGAATTGAGATACCTCCAGGTTTGTTTTTCTTTTTCATGATTGTTTTCAACTATTTAGGGCCTTTTCTGGTTCCATACAAATTTTAGGATGATTTGTTCTAGATCTGTGAAAAATGCTGGTGTTCTTATGATAGGGATTGCATTAAATGTGTAGATGGCTTTGGGTAGTATAGATATTTTAACAATATTTGTTCTTCCAATCCATGAACATGAATTGTCTTTCCATTTCCTATGTCCTCTTCAGACTTTTTCATAGTTTTTAGAGTACAGATTTTTCACCTCTTTGGTTAGTTTTATTCCTAGGTACTTATCATATGGTTTTTGATGCAATTACAGATAGGACCAGTTCCTTGATTTCTTTTTCTGCTGCCTCATTATTGGTGTGTAGAAATGCAACAGATTCCTGCACATTGATTTTACTTCCTGTGACTGCTGAATTCTCTTATTCTAGCAATTTTCTGGTGGAGCTTTGTGAGTTTTCTACATAGAGTATCTTGTTGTGAAATAGTGAAAATTTGTCTTCTTTCTTGCTGACTTGGATGCCTTTTATTTTTTCTTTGTTTGGTTGCTGAGGCTAAGACTTCCAGTACTATGTTAAATAGTGATGGTGAGAGTAGACGTCCCTGTCTTGTTCCTGACCATTGGGGAAAGGTTCTCAGTTTTCCCCCACTGAAGAGGATATTTGCTTATAATGTTGAGGTATGTTCCATCTATCCCTACTTTGTTGAGGGCTTTTTTTTTTTAATCAAGAATGGATGATATATTTTGTCAGATGCTTCTTCTTTTTTTTTCTTTTTCTGAATTTATTGATATCACATGGTGTTTCTCCTTTTTTTTTTAATTTATATTTGGTTAACTACCATATAGTACCTCATTAATTTCAAATGCTTTTTCTGTGTCTAGTGAGAGGATTGCATGTTTCTTATCCTTTCTTTTATTAATGTGGTGTATCCCACTGATTGATTTGCAAATATTGAAACACTCCTGCAGCCCAGGAATAAGTTCCACTTGATCCTGATGAGGAACTCTTCTAATGTACTGTTGAATTTGATTTGCTAGTGTCTTGTTGAGAAGTTTTTCATCCATGTTGATCAAGGATATTAGCCTGTAATTCTCCTTTTTAGGGGGTTTTTGTCTCATTTTTGAATCAAAGTAGTGATGCTGGCCACATATCTATTTTTTTGCAAGAGTTGGAGAAGATTAAGTATTAACTCTTCTTTAAATGTCTGAGGGCACATATTGCATGAATCACTGGGTGTGGTATATAAACAATGAATCTTGGAACACTGAAAAAATAAAATTAAATGAAAAAAAATGAAGTAGGCTTACATATCTTTCCCCATGTAAAATAATAATAATAATAATAATAATAATAATAATAAAAATATCTGGTAAAATTCCTCTGAGAAGCCATCTGGTCCAGAACTTTTGTTCACTGGGAAATTTTTGATTACTGAATCAATTTCTTTGTGGTTGTGGAACTGTTCACATTTTCTATTTCTTCATGTTTCAGTTTTGGTAGTTTGTAGGTCTCTAGGAATTTGTTCATTTCTTCCAGACTTCCCAGTTCATTGACATATAATTTTTCATAATATTCTCTTATAACTGTTTGTATTTCTGTGGTGTTTGTTGTGATCTCTCCTCTTTCATTCATGATATTATGTATTTGGGTTCTTTCTCTCTTTTTTTTTGATAAGTCTGGCTAGGGCTTTAGCAATTTCAGTGATTCTTTCAATTTTGTCTATCTGTTCTACTGTGCTCTTTTGTTTATTTGTTTCTATATCATTTATTTCTGCTCTGTGCTTTATTATTCCTTTCTTCTGGTGGCTTTCAGCTTATTTGTTGTTCCTTCTCTAGCTACTTTAAGTGTAAGGTTGGGTTGTGTGTTTGAGACTTTTCTTGCTTCTTGAGGTACCCCTGTACTCCGTATACTTCTTTCTTAGGACTGCCTTTGCTGCATCCCATAGGTTTTGGACTGTCGTGTTTTCATTTTCATTTGCTTCCATGTATTTTCTGTTTTTTTTCTTTAATTTCCTGGTTAACCCATTCATTCCTTAGTAGGATGTTCTTTAGCCTCCATGTATTCATAGTCTTTCCAATTTTTTCTTTTGGTTCACTACAAGATGCATAGCATTGTGGTCTGAAAATATGCATGGAATGAACTTGATCTTTCTGTATTTGTTGAGGGCTGATTTATGACCCAGTATGTGATCTGTTCTGGAGACAGTGTCATGTGCACTCAAAAAGAATGTGTGTCCTGCTGCCTTAAGAGGAAATGTTCTGAATACATCTGTTAAGTCCAACCCATCCAGTGTGTCATTCAAAGCCATAGTTTCCTTGTTGATTTTCTGCTTAGATGATCTTCCCATTGTTTTAAGTGCTGTTAAGGTCCCCTACTATTGTACTTTCTTTAAGTTTGTTATTACTTGATTTATATATTCAGGCACTTCCAAGTTGGAGGCATAAATATTTACAATTATTAGGTCTTCTTAATGAATAAACCCCTTAATTATGACGTAATGCCCTTCTTCATCTCTTTTTTACAATTTGTGGGTTAAAATCTAGTTTGTCTGATATAAACTGGCTACTCCAGCTTTCTTGTCACATTCATTCACATGATAGATAGTTCTCTATCCCCTCACTTTTAATCTGCAAGTTTCTTTAGGTCTGAAATGAGTCTCCTGTAAGCAGCACATAGATGATTCTTGTTTTTGTTTGTTTGTTTTTATTGTCTTTAATCCATTCTGGTACCTTGTGTCTTTTGATTGGAGCATTTAGTCCATTTACATTCAGATTGGTTATTGGTAGATATGAATTTAGTGCCATTGTGTTGCCTGTAATGTTGGTGTTTCTGGTGATGTTCTCTGGTCCTTCCTAGTCTTTGTTGTTTTTGGTCTTTTTTCCCCTACCCAGAATCCCCTTCCATATTTCTTGCAGGGCTGGCTTAGTGGTCATGAATTTCTTTAGTTTTTGTTTTTCTGGGAAACTCTATCTCTCCTTCCATTCAGAATGACAACCTTGCTGGAGAATGTACTCTTGGCTGCATATTTTTCCCATTCAGCATGTTGAATACATCCTGCTCCTCTCTTCTGGCATGCCACATTTCTGTGGACAGATCTGCTGTCCACAGCTTGCCCAACCTTAGCTGTCTTCCCTTGCAGGTTAAGGACCTTTTCCCCCTTGCTGCTTTCAGGATTCTTTCCTTGTCTGTGTATTTTGTGAATTTGGTTATAGTATGTCTTGGTAATGGCTGGCTTTTGTTGAATTTAATGAGAGTTCTCTGTGCTTCTTGGGTTTCAATGTGTGTTTCCTTCCCCAGATTAGGAAGGTTTTCAGCTATAATTTGCTCAATTAATCCTGCTCCTTTTCCTTTCTTTTCTTCTCTGGCACTCATAGGATAGAAATAGTTTTACACTTCAAGGAGTCATTTATTTCCCTAAGCACACATTTGTGATCTGATATCTTTTTACCTTTTTTTTTTTTGCAGCTTCATTATATTTTCCATAATTTTATCTTCTCCTTCACTTATTTACTCTTTTGCTTTGTCCATCCTTGTTGTCATTGCATCCGTTCAGTTTTGCATCTCAACTATAGCACTTTTAATTTTGGCCTGACTAGTTTTGTGTTCTTTTATCTCTACAGTAAGGGATTCTCTTGTGTCTTCTATGTTGTTTTTCAAGTTCAACTATTATCCTTATAATCATTGTTTTAAATTCTGGTCCAGACATGTTATTTATATCTGTATTGATTAAATCCCTGGACATGGCTTCTTCCTGTTCTTACTTTTGGGGTGAATTCATGTCATTTTGGAGGTCAAGAAATATACATTAAAAAGTAAATCATAAAAAATAAATTAAAAAATGAAAAATAAAAAAAGAAGCAAGGTAGATCCTATGTGTGTTTTGGTCTGCTTGTTAAGAGAAGCTTGATCCAAAAAATAAATAACAAAAATAAATAAGATGAAAAATTTTTTTAATTAAAAAAAATAATAAAATAAAAAAATTACTTTTCTGTATTTCTCTCTGTCCCCCTTCCCAACAAAGGAAGGTAGCTGTTTGTTTGTTTTTTTCCCCCAGTGCTGCTGAAGCTTTGCAGCACTCTATGGTCAGTAGACTTGGTATGGGTGAGGGGTTTGTGTTCATATTCTGCAGAATGGGCCTGCTTTTCTGATTCTCAGGTGGGCTTGCCCTAGTGGAGATGCACCTGCAGAATGTGTGTGTGTGGGGGGCTTGGTGTAACAAACTCTGGTCTCCACTTGGTGCTGTTTGTCACTCTCACTGAGTTAGGTCAGCACTGGTGAGTGAGGGGTGAAAATGGCTTTGCCCCACTCTCTTGTCTCTGGAGTGGGGAGCTCATGCCTCCACTCCTCAGTAATACCTCACAGATGAGTAAATAATTACCCATCCTGTGGTCTGGGGTTCTGTTAAATCCCCGGCTTCATCCAGTCTGTGACTGAACTGTCTGTCTGCCAGCTGGATAGCACTCCTGTGTTTTATTTCAGGCGTGTCTGTTTTTCAAAGCCCCAAACTTCAGAGACTTCTGTGTTGTGGACCCACACTGATCCTTTGAGGGTAGGGTCTCACTGAGCTGTGGCTCATACCACCCTTTCCCAGAAAATGATTGCATGACCATGCAGTGGCCTGGAGTTTATGGTTTATGCAGCACAATGCCAGTGCCAACATTTGCTGCTCTCAGCCAGTGTCTTTGTTCCTATCCTGGGGGCAGATCAATGGCACCTGTCAGGTTTTTTGGCCCTGGAGAGCCCATGTCACCTCTGCCAAGCTCACTCCAAGCAAGGGAACTATTTCAAATTTCCATGTGACTCACGATCCTCAGACCATGCTTCTTGCTCTTGAGTCTCTGCCCTCCTTCCCCACTGGAACCCCACTCAGCTTGCCAGGTGCAACCTTCAAAACTTCACACTCAGTGCTCTGCTGGTATTTCAATCCTCTCTTTTTCCCCAGTCAGTGCTTTTGAGGGAGAGTTTTCTTCTGCAATCTGCTACACGTGTTTTCACTTTTTTCCCCTCTCTTTTTATCTCACTCCTCTCTTTGGAGGTCCCAGGTTCTTGCCTTCTGAATGCCATGGTTCTTTTCTTCTCCAGATCTCTCCACAGTTCCCACCTTCCATGAGGTGGTCATTTTTTCTGCTTATAGACATGCAGCTTTGTTCTTTCAGTCCTCAGATTGATTTATTTGGTGTTAAGCATGATTTGATATTTATTTAGCTGTGTTCGAGGAAGGAGACAAGCTTAGGATCACCCTACTCCTCCACCATCTTAACCCTCCTCCAACATTTATTTTAAATTAAAAATTTTTGGTGATTGAATGTTATTTATATTAAAATACTGTTTTTTTTTTACATTTAAAACTGAATTTTAAAAACTGAATTAAACTTTTAACATTTAAAATAAATTATAATTTGTTATTATTTCAGTATAGAAAGCTTTCTATGAAAATTGAGAATTTCTGTTTAAATTATACTATAGTTTTTAAAAATATGCATATATATATGTATATATATATTTCTATATGAAATTAAGATGTCTTGGGAAATCAATACAATAATTTCCACTGGCCTAGAAAACCCAGTAACCTAGTATTATCCCAAGCTAGATGTGCTTTATTCTTGAAAATTCATGATGTATATTTGTGTTTAATACTTAGAATCTGAAATACCATTAGTCACAAATTGTTCAATTTTATTAAACTACTATTTTTTTAATTCATCTGATCATACATGAAACTGAAACTTCAATTAAAAATGGTTTAAGCACCCAGCATGATGGTCACTTTTGCTTCAGTCAATGTAACAACTGAAGTAAAGTCTGTTGAAATGCACCATGAAGCTCTGAGTGAGGCTCTTCCTGGGGACAACGTGGGCTTCAATGTCAAGAACATATCTGTTAAAGATGTTTGTTGTGGCAATGTGGCTGGTGACAGCAAAAATGGCCCACCAATGGAAGCAGCTGGCTTCATGCCTCAGGTGATTATCCTGAACCATCCAGGCCAAATCAATGTTGGATATGCACCTGTGCCAAATTGTCACAGAGCTTATATTGCTTGCAAGTTTGCTGAGTTGAGGAGAAGATAGATTGTAGTTTTGGAAAAAAGCTGGAAAATGGTCCTAAGTTCTTGAAATCCGATGATGCTGCCATCATTAATATGGTTCCTGGCAAGCCTATGTGTGTTGATAGCTTCTCTGACTGTCCTCCTCTGGGCCATTTTGCTGTTCATGACATGAGACAGACAGTTGCTGTGGGTGTCATCAAAACAATGGACAAGAAGGCAGTTGGAGCTGGCAAGGTCACCAAGTCTGCCCAGAAAGCTAAGAAGGCTAAAAGAATATTATCCCCAATACCTGCTACCCCAGTCTTAATGAGTGGTGGAAGAATGGTCTCAGAACTCTTTGTGTCAATTAGCCATTTAAGTTTAATAGTAAAAGACTGGTTAGTAATAAAAATGCATTGTAAAACCTTCAGAAGGAAAGGAGAATGTTTTGTGGAACATTTTGTATGTGTGTATGTGTGTGTGTGTATGGCAGTTTTAAGTTATTAGTTTTTAAAATCAGTACTTTTTAATGGAAACAACTTGACCAAAAATCTGTCACAGAATTTTGGGATCCATTAAAACAGAAGTTTTATGAGAAAAAAAATTGTTTAAGCAATACAGGACTTGTTATCTTAATGATAAAATTAAAAAAAATAAGGCAGTTATAGAATAATTCAGTGGCTTAACAATGGTTTCAAGAATACAGGCTTTTTTTTTAAAAAAAACCTTTCTGTTATGTCATCCAGAGAATATTGGCTTACTCCGTAGGTTTCCCTCATCAAGGACACAAAAATGCTGGTATTCCAGGCATCACACATAGACAATATTTTTCAGCTGCAAGGAGGGATTTTTAAGCATATTTCTTTGTAACAGGGAAGAAAACTTTCCTCAAAAGCAACCTAACAGATCTCTCATGTACTATTGTTAAGAACTGGGTCACAAGCTTCTCCATCACTTATTTGTTTAAGGGTGGGCATTTGACCTAGTTATAACTAATATCTGAAAAGGTAAGTGAAATAATTATTACTGGGTGATATCAATCATCCTCTGGAGCTGTAGAATCACTTTACCATTTTCTTTTTTTTTTTAAGATTTTATTTATTTATTTGACAGAGAGAGATCACAAGTAGGCAGAGAGGAAAGCAGAGAATGCGGGGGAAGTAGGCTCCCTGCTGAGCACAGAGTCTGATGTGGGGCTCTATCCCAGGACCCTGAGATCATGACCTGAGCTGAAGGCAGAGGCTTTAGCCCACTAAGCCACCCAGGTGCCCCCAATTTATTGCTTTCTTAAGTGGAGTTGTTGCTCAACGCTTAAACAAGTTCAGGATCCTGTAAAAAAAGAATGAAAGACACAATGACTGTGGGGAGGCAATCCTTAGCATCTGCCACAACCTGTCCATTGTCTCTAGGATTAAGGAAGAGTGAAACAGAATTCAGGAAACCCAAAATGTCCTTCCCTTTAATAGCATCTTTTTTTTTAAGATTTTATTTATTTGACAGAGAGAGATCACAAGTAGGCAGAGAGGCAGGCAAAGAGAGACGGGGAAGCAGGCTCCCCACTGAGCAGAGAACCTGATGCAGGGCTTGATCCCAGGACCCTGGGATCATGACCTGAGCCAAAGGCAGAGGCTTAACCCACTGAGTCACCCAGGTGCCCCTAATAGCATCTTTAAGAACATGTTTTTCCTTCATCTTTGGCTCAGTTACCCAGAATTTGGCTATAAATACTATAGGCCATTTTTCATTCATCATTTCATCCTGTATCTCTTCCATTTTCACATGGAAAAGCAGGAAAGCCATGACAACCTATTACTGACAGAGCCCCTGGTTTTCACCAGAGTATGTTTCAGTTAATGCTAGGGCCAGATGAAAAACCCAGGCACCAGGACCCCTTATTGTGTAGAAATGAAGATTTCTGGAGACTAGTTCATGTGAGCCCCTGACATAAATAACGAGAAAGGGAAAACCTGGTCAAATTTTTACATTATGCAGGTAGCAATGTCCCTTGACCTGCTTGCTTCATCAATATCTTTTCTATCTGGGAACTATAGAGTACAGTGGCAAGTTAAATAAATCAGAGAAAGAAAAATACCTTATGACTTTATTCATATGTGGAATTTAAGAAATAAAACAAACAAGCAAAAGGAAAAAAAAAGAGAGAAATTAGGAAACAAACTCTTTAACTATAGAGAACAAACTGATGGTTACCAGAAGGGAGGTGGGGGGGGGATGGGTGAAATAGGTGATGAGTATTAAGGAGTGAACTTATTGTGTGGAATGCAGAGTGATATGGAATTGTTGCATCCACTTGTTGCCAGGTGCAATCTTCAAAATTTGTATATTGTATATACAATTGTATTGTATATACAAGCCAATATATTGTATATTGGCTACATTGTATACCTGAAACTAATATAACACTGCATGTTAATTAATTGGAATTAAAATTAAAACTTAAAAAATATCTTTTCTATCCAGATATACTTGGAGAATATCCTCAAATACCTTCCTTTGTTGTGTGTGTGGAAAAGACAGAAATGAAGTTAAATCAGAAAACCCAATCTCATGTCTTCCATGAGGGGTGCAGCCATGGGCCTATCTCCAGATCAGAGTTGGGGGCGTATGGAGGTAAGGGGCCACAGAATTGACCAGCTACTTCCCGAACCCCCCCCAAATTTGACCCTAATGCTCTTCATACCACTAGCTAGCTGGGACCAGGAAAGGTGGATAGAGCCCTGAGAATTTAGGTCTGAGGTAACTGGCTTCCCTTCCCATGTCCCCTAGTCTCTCCAACACATAATGTGCCCACACAAATGGGCAATGCTCAGCGTCTATGACTAGGCAAGAAGCAGGCAACTGGGGGTTCAGGCAGAGACAGGACAATGGAAAGATTTTTCTTAGAAGCAAAGTTTAGACAGAAGGAATCTCTCCTCCCCACCCATGCCAGAAGGTGGCCCCATATCAGCACCCTGAAAGCCCTAGATCAGACTTCAGGGTCCTGGGGCCTCATCAACTCTTTCAAAGGATCCTATAAAAGTGAAAAGCTGAGGACTGAACCATTGGAAGCCTTGGTGGCCTCAGTGTCACATGCAGACAAAGTAGGTGTTATGCAGCTCCCCACGGATGAGGCGTGGTAAGGCAGCCTTGCTGATAAGCTGGATAAAGATACTGTGCTGGGGTTGGTTGAGTGGACCAGAAAAACTGGGTGGGGGCAGCCAGCCAGTGCCTCTGGAAGAACTCAGCCAGGTGGCTCAAATGTCCCCTTAATTGCCTATGTGCAGGTGCAGCTGGCTTAGCTCATCATGTTCAGAGTCACTTGTGAGTTAAGAATTAGAACAGGTACTCCAGGTCTTCACTAAAGTCTGTGTAACCGACTCTTCATGGAAAGGATGAGCAGGAATGCTGTTTAGTCTTTTTTCATGGTTGGATTGCAGGTCATTTTTTTATATGTGTTATAAATGCAATTTTGTCTTTTTTAAATAATTAAACTTTATTTTGTGAGTCCCCATTTTTGCAGCTAATGGAAATTCCAGTCATTCAGGGTTTTTGCACTTTCTGGTGCAAGGGTTGAGTCTGGTTGAGAGGGGCTTCTATAGTGTTAAGAGATAAAGTCCTCACTGTGGCCATTGTCTACTTGGCCTCTTCTGAGCATATGTCTTAGCGTGGGTTCCCCCGGAAGGAGACTTGAGATAAGGAAGTGTGTGTAGGTGGTTTATTTGGGAGCTGATGTCAAGGAATGAATAACATGGCAAAGGATCAGAGCATGGTGTATTATTGAGTTGGTCACGTTGTAGGCAATAGAGCTCAATCCCATCAAGACACTTTGAAGAATGTGAGGAAGGCCTCCAAGAATTATCCATCTAAACACTGACCATTTCTTAATTGCTGTCTCTCTACATTGGTTGAGGCTTGTCTTGAGTGTGTGTGCAAGGGCAAGTCTCTCTTCCACTTCTAGGCTACTCCCTGTTCATGCTTTCAAGGTGGACTACACTTCTGCCAGCCCTCACACTCCCCCTGCTGGCAGTGTTGGAGAAGCACACAAAATTAAGGAAGTACAGTGTGCACTTGGGCCAAAATGCTTTTAGCCCCAAGTGGGTCAAAGCTGCAGTGAAACCAGAGGTGTGGCCAAGAGGATATGAGACACGCACACAGGGTCTCCTATTCAGCCTACATGACAAATTACCCTGTCTAGGCCCTATCTCTGGTCCTGGGTCTCTTGTGCCAAATCTCGCTAAAGGCAGGAGAATGCTCTATTCTGGACTCTGAGGGTTATGGTTTTGTGCTTACTGAGCACAATAAGGCTGAGCTCTTAAGGCTGCCTGGTAGTCAGGCTGGACATTCCAGGTAATGTTATTTCTCTTCTATTGTCCTGAGGTGTCCTGGTTCTCACCAGAGGAGGCAGCTCAGGCCACCTTTCTCCTGGAAACCCCCCAATCTCTGGCATCTAGTTTTCTCTCTACTTGGATCAGAACAGGAAGTAGGGAGGTTGTGACAGAGTGTTCTGGTACTATCTTAGCTATCCCAAGGTCCTGGTGCTCCTGGTGTTTCTTTATTTAAAATCAAGGATCTTTCCTAAATATCTAAGTTCTGAGGATTAAAAAAAAAAAAAACAAACTCCCTTTTCTCATTGCTATTATGCTATGCCTTGACTTCCTTGTGGCTTAAACATTAAGATTCAAAAATGAAGAATTCACCATTGCCTTGGGCTAGCTTTCTCATAGAAGCAGACTCTGAGACCAGGATTTAAATGCAAATACAGGGGCACCTGGGTGGCTCAGTGGGTTAAAACTTCTGCCTTCAGCTCAGGTCAGGTCATGATCCCAGGGTCATGGGATCGAGCCCCATGCTCTCTGCTCAGTGGGGAGCCTGCTTCCCCTCCTCTCTCTCTGCCTGCCTCTCTGCTTGTGATCTCTGTCTGTCAAATAAATAAAATCTTTTTAAAAAATGCAAATACAGTTGACCCTTGAACAATGCAGGAGTTAGAGGTGCCTCCTCCCACCACCTGCATTCAAAAATCCATGTGTACCTTTTGACTTCCCCAAAACTAAATGAAACTCAACTGCTGTTGACCAGAAGCTTTAATGATAACATAAAGTTGATTAACACATATTCTATGTTATTTAGAAAGTCATAAGGAAGAAAAAATACATTTACAGTACTATACTGTATTTTTATATTAAAAACAAACAAACCCAGCAGTAAGTGGACCCATGCAGTTCGAGGATCAGTTGTAGTTTATTTGGGAGATGATTCCAGGAAGTACCATAGAGTAGTGGGGAAGTGAAATGGGAAGTTAACAAAATATATTATCAAACCAGGAACCACTGTAAGTAACTGGAGTTTACTCCTACTGGAGAACACTGGGGCCAAAGGCGAGGCAGCTGGGAATTTATTCACTGGTTCTATTCATTATTAGGTGGAAAGTTGTTCCTTCCTCAACACTTGGGGCTTCCCTGGTATTCAGCTGTCAGGTAAAGAAATGCAATTATGGGACCAACAGTGGAAAAGGTAAGGCCTCGAAGGATGGATACAGTACCTATAGCACATACTTTAACAACCTTGGTCTTTCTCATTCATCTGTCTGTCATACTTTCAGGCAAATAACAGAAAATGACCTACTAGTTGGAATGGGAGAAAGGAACGAGATAAAATAAACTTCTGTGAAAAAATTTTCACTTAGTTATTGGGGACTAATGATCTTAGTTATTGGGGACTAACAACATCTTTTATGGGCAGGAACACTGTGTTTTCATTTTCTGATTTTAGGGTCTGGAAAAATTACAGAATGATCAAATGTTCATAGTGCCTACAGGAGCAAGGATCTGTCAGCCGGCACATGGGTGGGTGTGTTCTCAGTTAAAGGCAGGGTTACACATTAACTTTTCAGGTTTATGAATGCAGCTTAGCATTGTGATTAAGAAGTAGGCTCAAGTAAGTTGGGCCTTATTGCAAGCTCTGGCTCAAGCTATTACTTGCTCTGTGAACTAGGGCAAGATACACAATCCCCCAAAGCCTCAGTTTCTTTTTCTCTAATGTGAGAATATAAAGTACCTTCCTTGTAGAGTTGTTTTGAAGATCAAATGAGATAACACATTTGGATAATGCATTGGCACAGACAACATCAGGCCCACAGTGAATCTTCTATCAGTGTTGGATATAGGGGCCCATTTTCAGCTGATATGTATTAATTGTTTATGGTCACTGTCTTTTTAGGTTATTGTTATTAATGGGAGTAGATGTATGTTATTAACTGAATGTTTGTGTCTCCCCAAATGCATATGTTGAAGTTCTAACCCCCAATATGACAGTATTAGATGTGGGATCTTTGGGATGTGATTAGGTAGTTAGGTCATGAGGTTAGAGCCCTCATGAATGGAATGCCCTTATAAGAAGTGATGGGAGAGAGCTTGCTTCTCTGTAATCTTTCCACCATGTAAGGGTGCAATGAGAAGTTTCTAGTTTACAACTGGGAAGTAGGACCTTGTCAAAACCTGATCAACCTTGCATCCTGAATCTTGGGTGCACAGCCTCCAGAACTGTGAGAAATAAATTTCTGCTATTATAAGCCACCCAGTTTATGATATCTTGTATAGCAGTTCTAGCAGATTAAGACTGGGTCATCTGGACACAGGAGATCTATCACTGAGGATCCACTGGCACACAATCTTGGCCTTGCCCCCATTTGCCATGCTGCATTTGTGTTTGAGATAGCTAGACCTCTGGTCCTCAGTCTGCCCCATGGCTCCACACAGAGGGAAATTTCTGTCCCATTCCCCAAGCACACAGCTGTGACTAGGTTAGGTAGGAGTAGAGCTGTAGAGGAAGATTGTTTCTGATCCCACTTTGCTGAGAGCTTGGAGAGAGCTGACTCCAACCTCTAATGGGCTAGCTAGCCAAATCAAACTTATCACAATTTTCACTGCTTAACTTACCTGCCCATGGCGGGGGGGCATTACTTGTCTGAGAGATCTTTGAAGACAGGGGCTGAGTTTTATTAAACGCTGACACATAGGAAGGTGAGTACTGAAATTTCTTCATGTTGATTAGTAATAGGCTATTGTCATGAACTAACAAAGTATCACACTCTTTCCCAACTTCTTGTCCAGGCTACTCCTGCTCCTTTATCAGAACCTCTCCAAAATCTACCATTAGGAAATGCTGGCCCATAAGAAGCCTTTGGATCCTGCCTAAGTCCATTGGCTAGCATCTATCCTTTCCTGTAGGTCTGCGGGAGCCCATGACTGATTGTTAAGTATTTTGAAAATCATTCCAGGGTACAGAGCAGGTACCCAGGAAATAATTATTGAATTAAATGTTCTATGGATAGATGTCAGCAAGGGTGATATTTTAAGTTAAAGAATACTCTCTTCTAGTCTCCACTGAGAATATCTTCTTTCCTTTATCTCTGCAAGTCTAAATCTTACTCATTTTTTTCATTGACCCAGATCAAACAGCTGAAAATAAGACCTGGATAGGATCATTTATAATGCAGTTTCCTCATCTTAAAAAATGAGGAAACTTAGTCCTGGATCCAGGAAATGACTCAGTCAAAGAATTAGACATTCATAAGGCATTTCTGACCCTACCTACCAGTTGTATGACCAGGGATCCCTGGAAGTGTTCCCTTTCTCTAGTCTGAATCCTTGAAGATCCCAGTTTAAGGGCTTCCTATAGTGCAGACATGTCCTGAAGAGTTTACATGGATTATAGCATCCCCAAGTGGTAGGTTCTGCTATTATCCCCATTTTATAGATAAGGAAACTGAGGCTTACAAATTTAAGTTACTTTGCAAACATATGTAGTGGTAGAGCACTTAACTGTGGTTCAGATTTTCTTTTTAGTTATAGTCTTCCTTGTGTCATAACTCCTCTAGACCTCAAGGTCTGGGTATTATCTCAGTATCATCTGTCTCCCCTGGCATAGTAAAACATTTGTTGAATGAGGGAATAAACACATGAATCTGAAGATGGGGTGTATTCACAGTTCATATTTCTTGGAAAAATTGGAGGAGAATAGGTAGATGTTATAGTTTTGGATGTAAGCTAAAAAGTAAGTCATGAGTGCTTACAGTAAAGCCAGAAATGTTGTCACTAGATAAGAGGGTATTTCTCTAGTCTTGGGGCTAAACACCATCTTTGCAAGTTTGCACGGCTTTTCCCAAACCTTTCCTGAAAATTCTGCTTGGTAACTAGTCTAAAAGAACTTTATCTTATCTACTGGGAGATTTTACCCAGATTTGCCATGCAATTCACCCAGAAAACTCCATCTTTATCTGGATCAGAAGGAAAATTTTCCAAACTGCTTATCCAGAGCTATGGCTAAGGATCTAAGCAGAAGCTTGAAGTTTTCTGCACAGTTACTACAGACTACCTGTCTGCCTTTTAAGATGGTGTTGTGATAATTTGAGGAGACACTGCCCAGTCCCTTAGCAATGCCACCTCTGCTATGACCTGCCAAAGCTATTTATATATGAATAAGAACATAATTCAACATCAACAGTAGCTTTATTTTAGTTTTCCTAGAGGGACAAGGCCCCTGAAAAATGCTACTTCTGGCAACTTTGCCTGTAGGTTTTGATTTTATTTAAGTGGATACCTATTGTTGACAGGGTACATTGATGACTGCATATCTGTAAGTTGAATCTACAGGCATAAAACATCAGAAAACTACCATGAGAGAGGCCTTTGACTCTAGAAAATTGCCATATTCAGTAGGCAAATGTGCATTGTTTTTCAGTTGCAGGTGATCATCTACATTTTAGCACAAGTGCTCTCAATTGACATAGGAAAGAATAATTTAAAGACTTCTTGTGTCAATACCAACTTTCCAAGTATAGAGGCAATTGAAAGGAAAGCACAGCCTGTGTACAATACCCGGGGTAATTCTGAACCTTGGTAGAAAATCTGGTGTTTTTTTTAAAAAGCCAAGTTAACTGATTGCAGGTGTTCTCTAAATATGAATAAGTAATCCAGACTATCCTAGCATTCAAGATCATTAAATCTTAAAAAAAAAAACAAAACCCAAATGTTGGTCATGGAATTGCTAATGGAGGTGGTATTACTTGGTCTTTCAGTGTGAAATACTGACCTTTTTCCTTTCTCATTTGTCTATACTTCCTTCCATCCTCCCATCCATCCTTCCACTCACTTGACTGCCCATATAACCTATTCACTTACTCATCCATTCATCCAACCATCTGTCCATCTGCCTGTCCATCTATTTATATGTCCATCATCCATCCATCCATCCATCCATCCATCCATCCAAGCAGCATGTGCTGCATTGGAGAATCCTCTCATCCAGGCACTGTTCCAGATGGTAGGTTGATGAAGACAGACAAAACCCTACTGTCATGAAATTTCATTCTGGGGTATGAAGTTGTAGAGAAGGTGTGGGGTATGAAAGTATGCATGTAAGAAGCAAGTAAATAAGTAAGTAAATAAATAAATAAATAAGCTAATTTCAGAATGTGAAAAGAGCTATGAATAAAAATTAAAGCTTTGTCTTATGAGAAAGTGACTTGTGGGTGGGGTTGCACTCTAAACAGAATGAGTAGAGGAGAATATTTGGAGAAGATGGACTTTCAGCCATTATCTGAATGACAAGAATGATGCCTTATTAAAAGTTTTGAGAAAAGTGCCTTCCAAATAGAGGTCAAGCTAAGTGCAAAGGCCCTGAGTTGAGATTGTGGTTGACTTCTTGAAAGAAACTGACTGAGTGACATTAGAGTTAAAAATGTGGAGTTTAGATATGTTTACCTGGACAAAGAGTAGAATCAGGGTGATAGGAATGATGATTCTCTTCTAAGCATTTTCACCCAGAATTTTACTCTTGGAAAGATTTTTTTTCAGGCTTGGCTATTTTTCTCATTTGGTCACTGGATGGCATTGTTGCACCATGTAATTTTGCTAGGTTTCTGTCCATACTTGTGTTAAGGAGAGTAGAAATGAAATTTTGTCTTTTTGAGGCTGTGACTACCATTTCTTGTCATACCAAGCAGTTTTGCTATTGGGGAAATTTTTTTTCCAATTCTTTTTCAAAAGGAAGGATTACTTTCATTTCAAACCTAGAAAAGGGTTGCCATGGAAGGGGCCATCCAGACTGATTCTGGAACCCCCAAAGTTCCTAAATCAGGGCCTGCATCAAATAAGTCCCAGGTGGCTCACCTCAGCCCTGCAACATTGCTCATGTTGGTTTCTGGGGAATGACAAAGGCTGAAAAGCTCTTTTCTGGAAAAGTAAGCATGATGGCCACAAAATTAATAAGATACCTACCTACCTTTCAATAAACCCTGAGAACTGACTGCTATGGGAACTGACTGCTATGGGGAAGATTCCTTTCACTCTCTAGATTAGATCATTACCAAGTCATCTTAATATCTTATTTAACTTATGCCACTATTGCCATGGAAGGACTTGGGTTCTGCAGAGGGCTCTGGTGATTGAAAGGATTGCATATGACTGCTACTGCAAACCTGTAAGCTAAGGTGAATCCCATTTTAAAATTTTGCTCCCCTTCTATGGAAACCAGTCTCTGTCCTGTGGCACAGAGTGTAACCTGTAAGTATCATCAACCTGTCCTCCAGTTTGACCATGGCTTTTGTGTCCCTATAGCCCTAGAACCAGCATTCCTGGAACAATTTTCTGTATTTTGAAAAATAACTTACTGTCTACTCTTCCTTATCAAAATGGGAGTGTTATAAGACCCCATTAGGCTGTGAAGTCTGTGGGCTTGCATCAAATAAGTCCCTGCTAAGCCATTTACCAGTTGTGTGATCTTGGGCCTGTCAAACCACCTCTCTGCACTTTTGTTTCTTGCTTTTGAACAAAGGAAAATTCATCTTTCCACGGGGGGGGGGGGGAGTATAAATAAAGGTGAAATCATTGTGTAATTACCTATACTATGTTAATAAAAGTATAATTGCCATTATTCTAGGTAAGTTTCCCTATTGTATTTTACCATCCAATTCTTTAAAAGTGAGAATAGAAAGCAAAAATGTGATTAGTAACAGTAAACTAGGAATTCATTGTAGAAGTTTACAAGCCAGAAAACTTGCAGGGGAATGGAGTAAAGGACACACCTGCCATGATGTGTTTTCACATTTGCAGGTATTGTGAAATCAAGGTATTTGCTCCTTTATTTTAAAATTTACTTTTTATTGTGATATAATTCATATGCCATAAAATTCACCATTTTAAAATGTACAATTTAGTATGTTCACAGAGGTGTGTAACCCTTATTGTTAACTAATTCCAGAACATTTTCATCACTCCAAAACAAAACCCCAAACACTGGATGATGTCTGGCAGGTCTCCGAAGTTTATTTTTCTTTATTCTTTTTCCTGTTTCTCAGGCTGGATCATTTCAGTTGATCTATCTTCAAGATTGCTGATTTTTCCTTTTGCCGGCTCAGATCCCTCTAGTGGATTTTCCCTTTTAGTTATTGTGCTTCTTTATCAATATTCTCTATTTGATAACATTTAAATGTATGTATATATGATTTGACATTATATTCTTTAGGTTTTTTAATACATTTTAAATTGTTGACCAAATCTTTGTCTAGTGAGTCCAATGTTTGAGTTTTCTTGAGGACAATTTCTATTGATTAAGTTTTTTTTTCTTATTCATGGGCCATAATTTCTCATTTCTTTGTATATCAAATATTTTATTGCTGTTGAAAGTCAGATTTTTAAATAACATAACACAATGTGACAACCTTGGAAACCAGATTCTTCCCTCACCTTAGGATTTGTTGCTGTGGTTTGTTGTAGTTGTTTTTGTCTAGTGACTTTTCTGAATTAATTCTATATAATTTTTTATTTTTTGTTAGGTGCTGCCACATAACAAAGTCTCTTCTCTGTTTATTGGTAGCTAATTATTGGAAAGGATTTCCTTAAATTTCTGGAACACAGGGAGATTCAAATCAAAACCACATTGAGATACCACCTTATACCGGTTAGAATGGCCAACATTAACAAGACCGTAAAGAACTTGTGTTGGAGAGGATGTGGAGAAAGGGGAGCCCTCTTACACTGTTGGTGGGAATGCAAGTTGGTGCAGCCACTTTGGAAAACTGTGTGGAGATTGCTTAAGAAATTAAATATAGAGCTACCCTATGACCCTGCAGTTGCACTACTGGGTATTTACCCCGAATATACAGATGTAGTGAAAAGAAGGGCCATCTGTACCCCAATGTTTATAGCAGCAATGGCCACAGTCACCAAACTGTGGAAAGAACCAAGATGCCCTTCAATGGACAAATGGATAAAGAAGATATGGTCCATATATACTATGGAGTATTATGCCTCCCTCAGAAAGGATGAATACCCAACTTTTGTATCAACATGGATGGGACTGGAAGAGATTATGCTGAGTGAAATAAGTCAAGCAGAGAGAGTCAGTTATCATATGGTTTTGCTTATTTGTGGAGCATAAGGAATAATAAGGAGGACATGAGGAGCTGGAAGGAGAAGGGATTTGAGGGAAATTGGAGGGGGAGATGAACCATGAGAGACTGTGGACTCTGAGAAACAAACTGAGGGTATTGGAGGGGAGAGGGGAGGGAGGTTGGGTGAGCCTGGTGGTGGGTATTATGGAGGGCACGTATTGCATGGAGCACTGGGTGTAGTGCATAAACAATGAATTCTGGAACACTGAAAAGAAATTTAAAAAAATAAATAAAAATTAAAAAAAATTCTGGAACCAAAACATCTCCTAGCATTTACAGATGGTAGTGTTAGGGCACACCTTCAGCACTCAGTCAGGCAGGTTACAAGTCTGCCTCAGGGAACCACCAGACAGGTAATATAATGACAATTTTTGGGGACTGAGATCTGTTCTGCTCCCTCCAGTACAGGGAATGCAAACAATTTTCAAGTCTCCTACTGAGCTGGAAAGGGAGTTGGCTACTAAGGTAAGTTAAAATGCTACAAAGCTTCCTCTTTTACTGAGACTTGGCTGTGAGTTGCTAAATGCTTTGTGTTAGTTTTTAGAGGTCTGAAAATTTTGATTCTGACAATGTTTGCCAGTTTTTCTGAAAAATTTGATTCTGACAATGTTTGCCAGTTTTTCTGAAAAATTTGATTCTGACAATGTTTGCCAGTGACTTCTATACCTGTCAGAGCTCTATATTCTGTCATTTTCACTGATGTTCACCTACTTTCTTCCTTTTGATGTATCTATGACCCCTTCTGGCCTTGTTGGGGACAAGTCTACATAGCACTGAGATCTTGTCAGTTTAGGCCAGTGAGAGTAATAAAACACTGATTTTGGCTACAAGTGGCAGCCACCTGTATCTTACTATCTCATGAAGGTGCAAGGAAGTCTCCAAAACAAAACTGACTTTTACCTTACAATCAATTTATGAGGGAGAAATATAACCCTAAATTAAACCTCATATAGAGGGTGCTCCAAACTTATTATAATTTCCATAATTACCAAAAAGGACAGACATGCCACTCCAGTCCAATATTGTCATTGGCTCATTCACTCAGTAAATTCCTATTGAACAGCTGGTATCAATTAGACTCCATGCTTGGTGATGAGAAAGAGACAGAGCTGAAGAAGATGCAATCATTGCAGTAGTCTAGGAGGTGTGATGGCGGCAACTTTCTGCGAAGTACTTCAGACCTCATAAGCATGGTCCTACATACTTTTGCCATATTGCACATGTCCTTTTTCATTACATGATCTTTTCTGCATGTTATGGGATATGGTGTACATGGTGAGATGACAGACACCATAGAAATTCTAGATGAGGTCAGAATGTATAGGTGACCTAGGAGGAAACTCTAGGGCTGGTGTGGGCTGCCATGCATCTCAGTCTGAGAGATAAAACACACTTTGAGGAAGAGGGAAATAGCAGAGCAAGAGAGGTGGGTATCATCTGGGAAAGGTCAGCTCTCAGGCACCACCTTTCTGAGGTCTACCAGGTGGGAACAGTACATGGAGGAGGATGGGTACACCTAACAAAAACAAGAAACGGGATCTGTTTGTAAATAAAGTGGACCATGGCAGAGTTATGGGTGATGGATGCTGCAGTGTGGTCTGTGTGATCAGGTGTGGGGAGCACATTATTAAATGTGTAAAGAAAAGTGAAATTATAGATGAATTTTATTTTGATTTCAGAAAAGCTCTCTCTCCTCTCCTCACAGCATTCTGATTTATAAGCAGTCTGCATGGACTAGGAAGTACAAACTATTGAAATGAATTAAAATTGTTTTATCCAGAGAATGTGAAAAAAGAAATTTTTTGGTATAAAGCTCATGACAGAGGACCAGTCTGCTACCTCCCCTTGACAGGGATAGATGGAGTCATGTTGGGCAAGACATTCCCATGGTGGGAAGGTACTGCTGATGAACTATACAACAGGCATAGTCAAGGACTGACATCTATGAAAATGTGGGGAAGAATTTAGCTTCTATCTGCCCCAGTGAACATCACCTGGTGACTTTGACATCAGCACTCTACAATCCCCATGGGGATCTATGTCCAGACACTGAAAGGTTAAGGAGGATAATATTGGCTGCTTTGAGGTAATGAGAGTAATCAGAATGAGTGCTATGAATAAACAGTTTTTCCAACTTTTCTTAAAACCATATTCAGATTTTAAACTCCAACCTTCAAGTTTATATATTTTTCATTTTCCCCTCTAAGAAGTGTTCTCTATTGGGAAGTTTCAGAGATACATGCCAAGAGTAAATTTTATCTGCTTTCTCTCTCTGTTGTTCCCTGGAGCAGGCAGGATTTGGGGTGATACTCAGAGCTCAACCTTAAGATCTGTGCTCCCTGAGGGCATCCTGAAGCAGTCATGATCCCTTGCCCTGCCTCAGGTGCTATCTATTTGGGTGGAGCAAATAGGGTGATGAGACAATGGTTCCTATGATGTTAGGCAATAGCAGCCACTGAAGATTTGGTGCCAAGCAGCTGGTAGGTTTGGGGCAAAAGGAAGTTTACTTTCGGAAATTTATTACTTTATTTTGAACTTTACTTTGAGAAAGAGGTCTGAGGCCTTATGTGATGGGCACAGGCAGCCAAAGCAATCTTGTGTGAGGAAGGGCACTTCTAATTACAAAAGGGCCAATAAGGGAGTTGCTTCCTATCTGGGGAAGACAGAGGAAAAGTAAGTGCCTTTTCCCAGTGGGGCTATTGAATGTCAATATCCTTATTTTCCCCTTTTCAAATGAATTCAAATTTCAAACTTCAAATGAATGATGGGTTTTCTCTAATCAATGGTAATGTGTAGTCAATACAGCTCTTTCTGCCACCCATGAGACAAGCAGACTCCTGCCTGACCTTCTCTAATGAACCGGTTCTGTCCCTATCTGACCAGGGTGGGTCAAGTTGTCTGCTGGGCTGTTAAAACTACAGTCTTCCACATGAAAAAGTGCTCAAAATCACTCAGCATCAGGGAAATACAAATCAAAACCAGAGTGAGATAACACCTCACACCAGTCAGAATGGCTAAAATTAACAAGTCAGGAAATGACAGATGTTGATGAGGATGCAGAGAAAGGGGAACCCTCTTACACAGTGGGAATGCAAGCTGGTACAGCCCCTCTAGAAAGCAGTATGGAGGTTCCTCAAAAAGTTGAAAATAGTGCTACCCTATGACTCAGCAATGGCACTACTGGGTATTTACCCCAAAGATACAAATACAGTGATCTGAAGGGGCACATGCACCCCAATGTTTATAGCAGCAATGTCTACAATAGCCAAACTCTGGAAAGAGTCTAGATGCTAGATGTCCATCAACATATGAATGGATAAAGAAGATGTGGGGTGTTATATATATATATATATATATATATATATATATATATATATATATAAATAATGCAGCCATACAAAGAAATGAAATCTTGTCATTTGCAATGATATGGATGGAACTAGAGGGTATTATGCTAAATGAAATAAGTCAATCAGAGAGGGGCAATTATCATATGATCTCACCAATACAAGGAATTTGAGAAACAAGACAGAGGATCATGGGGGAGGGAGGGAAAAGTGACAAGACAAAACCAGAGATGGAGACAAACCTTAAGAGACCCTGGTCTCAGCTTTGTAGTAAAGCTTGAAATCAGCATCATAACAGACACATAGACCAATGGAACAGAGTAGAGAGCCTAGATATGGACCCTCAACTCTATGGTCAAATAATTTTCAACAAAGCAGGAAAAAATATACAGTGGAAAAAAGACAGTCTCTTCAATAAATGGTGCTGGGAAAATTGGACAGCTATATGTAGAAGAATGAAACTCGACCATTCTCTTACACCATACACAAAGATAAACTCATAATGGATAAAGGACCTCAACGTGAGACAGGAATCCATCAGAATCCTAGAGGAGAACATAGGCAGTAACCTCTTTGTTATCAGCCACAGCAACTTCTTTCAAGATATGTCACCAAAGGCAAAGGAAACAAAAGCAAAAATGAACTTTTGGGACTTCATCAAGATCAAAAGCTTCTGCACAGCAAAGGAGACAGTCAACAAAACAAAGAGGCAACCCATGGAATGGGAGAAGATATTTGCAAATGACAGTACAGACAAAAGGTTGATATCCAAGATC